>JAHRHZ010000082.1:303610-338966 GCA_024137785.1 Ginglymostoma cirratum
ATTTCTGATGAAGGGTTTAGGCCCGAAACGTCAAGTTTTCCTGCTCCTATGATGCTGCTTGACCCGCTGTGTTCATCCAGCCCCATGCTTGTTATCTCAGTTAGCTTTATTATTTAGCCTTGTATAGCAGCTTGGTACACCTGAATAGCTTGCAGAACTTTTTTGTTAGAAGTTAAGTTAGAAGATACCTCTGGAATCATTCAAGAGGAAGATCGACACTATAGATTAAGTTCAACCGTAAAAAGCTAAGAAGTGAGAGTGCTTGCCTTGATTCTGTATTTATCCAAAGTGCTATATCATAATCCAGCTATGACGTTTACCTAGAAACCCAAGTATTTAATATTTCACATCCACAGCAAGCCAACTGGTATCCAACACACTTTATACATTACTTCCCCGGAAGCACAGCACATTCCCTGAGCACGCGTGCTCCTTGGGTAAAAGTAAGAGCCCCTGTCGCAAGAGTCAATGGAGGGGGGAACAACAATCATACCTATCAGAAGTTTGTGAAAGTCATATATTAAGCTGTTGTAATATTTTCAGATTTAAAGATGATTCTTTGAACCTGTAACTGACGCAAGTCAAGCTTCACACTCATTCTGGACTTTGTGAATATGTTAGCAACTCCAAAAAAAACTGTCAAGTTTTTATTTCAAAATTATTGAATCAGTATCTGAGAGCATACTAATATTCCCTCCTCTGACGACAGTGGACAAGCACTTCTTTATTCAATACATGCTGTATTAAGTGATTTATAATCTACACACATAGAATTAAATTCTGTTGATTGTATATCTAATTGAGGGGCTTCATATAACATCATAACATCAAATTGTTTTGTTTAAAACCATAATCGGAGCTTCAACATTAGATTATAGCTATAAATCACTCCATGTAACTGTTATTTCTGAACATTTTTTTAAAGTTATCTCTGTTTCCACACCTTCTTGGCCTCTTTCTTCTTGGAAGCCTTGAGCAATATTTTGAAGCAAATGAAAATTCTCCATCAAAACCTATCAACATACTTTTCTGTTACTTCCTGCACTAAATTTAATTACTTTTCTGTTAAATGCACTGATACTATTTGGCTCGTGTGCTTGAGGTAATAATTTCCAACTTCCTGGGTAAATCGGGTCCTCCTGAATTCCCAATTTGATTTATTAATGATTCTTGACTTTATAGAATCTACTTTTAGACTCCCCACAAGTGGGACTACAGATGACCAATCAAACCCTTTCATAATCCTAAGTACTTTCATTAGGTCACTACTCAGATGTCCTTCCTAGAGGAAATAGTCCCAGACTTTTCGGTCTTTACCGATAGTTGTACCCTCTCTGCTGTGCTATCATCCTTGCAAATCATTTTTGCACCTTCTCCAGTGCATCTTTAACCTTTTTATAATTGTTGTTTTGTGACCGGAGTATGAGAGTTTAAAATGATTTAATGCTTATTGATTGCTGTGACATATTTTAACTGTGTTGAATTTCCTGGGAAATAAACATGACTTGTCCATTTTATGGGCTTTGCCAAATACAACCAAAGGAAAATGCAAATTGCCAATTCTAATAGTTATCCTCCTTGCTTCTGTGCTTTGATATTAATTCGAACACAGCTGGCATTTGCTGATGGTCTCTCAGTCATATGTTTGTTTAACCTCAACCACTTGTCCATAACCTGGATTGTCAGCTCAACACAAACTAATGCAGCATTATGCTACTTGTCAATTATTCTCTCCTGAAACAATAATCACCAAAAAAAAGAGATATGAAGACAGGAGCCTGAATTATGCTAAGGACAGGACTTTATGGAAGTATTTTCATCAGAATTCATAGTGTGCCCAGGAGCCCCAGAATCTAACTATATTAAAGGTATGATTTAAATGCCACAAGTTCAAGTTCCCTGGTGTTGAAATCACTTTTATCCTTTGCTTGCTTGCAGAACTTGTCTGCATATAGTACAGGATGCAAAAATGCTTTTGTAGTCAGTGGATGTTGGAGTTCATTTCTGTGTTAATGATACATTTTAGACTTGAAACACAAAAACACTCTGAATTAAATTGAAGAGATGAAAATAATATTGTTCTCCTTCAAGCAACCAACCTGTCCCTTTCAGGGAAACTTTATACTAATTTATTCTAAATCAGCTGAAAAGAAAAATTCCTGTGATGTGGAAATAAAGCTGTCAGTAAATATATTACTGCAATATGCATAGGGTTGTTGAGGCCAAGTCATTAATTATATTCAAGGCTGAGATGGAGAGATTTTTTAATCAATAAGGGAATGAAAGTTTATGGAGAAAAGCAGGAAAGTAGAGATGAGGATTATCAGATCAGATATGATTTCATGAATGGGATCAGCGGGCTGAATGGCCTACTTCTGTTCCTGTGTCTTATGACCTTGTGTGTGAAATGCTTAATGAAGAGAGATGTGTGCATGAATGCATAAAGCAAGAAAAGTTATTGTATAAACAATTATTACAGCTGTAGAAATACGGAAAGCTCTGAGCACAGAAGGAAGCCATGTAACACAACAACACCAGAGATAGGAGCAGGTGTAGACACATAGCCTGTTGTGCCTGCTCAGCATTCAATACAATCATGGCTGATCTTGATTTTCATAACCGCTTTCCTGCATGCTCCCCATATCCCTCAATTCTCAGAGAGTAAAAATCTGTTTATATCCTATTTATCATATCTTAGATGTATTCAATGATGGAGCATCCAAACCCCTCTCAAGATGAATATTACAAATGTTCACAATCTTTTCAGTAAAGTCATTTCTCCTCATGTCAGTCCTAAAGGAACAGCCCCTTGTTCTGAGACTATGTCCCCATGTTTAATTCTCAAGGCAGTGGAAACAATCCTTAAGAATGTCCCATGTCAGCTGAGTTATCCAGCCTCATCCCACTGTCCAAATCTGGACCCATAGCCCTCTAAGTCGCAACACCATCTGCGCATTTATTGTTTTAAACAAGTGTTTCTGCCACCAGTCTATCAGGCTGTGAACTACAGAAAACAACCAATGTGCTTGTATTATTTTCTCTAACTTATACCACAGAATATATATAAGAAAGAGTTGGGCTTGTATTGAGTCAGGTTCTTGAAATTTATTAACAACTAATCATGGTAATATGATATCTTAGACTTACTTATACAGTCAGGGTTGTATGTTTACTTAGATTTCTGTATTTGTACTGATATTGTTCACTGCTTGACAAACAGACTGATTGGTTGATTGCCTACTTAACTGCAGACTGGAGACTGAACAGAGAAAGATTTTGCACTCTAACATCACATGTTGTGATGTCACCTAGATGTTGTATAGGTATAGTCATTTCAGTAGGACAAATAATCCTCTACTTCCCTCTAATCCTCTGTTATTGACATCTCTGAAGGAAATATGTCCTTCCTACCTATTCTATCTAGATCCCTCATAAATATATAAACCTTGATTAAATTTCCTCTCAGCTTCCTTGTTCTGAAGAAATGAATCCCAGCTCAATCTATCCAATTTTCCCTATAGTTCAAACTCTCTATTCCTACCCATGCCCTTATAAAATGGCTTTGCATCCTATCTAGTGTGTTCATATCATTCTGATATTTGACTTTACAACAAAATTATCAAAATTAGCTGATTATTTAATGTTTTAAATTTTATTTATTTAAAATAATCAACATCTTGAAATCTTTGATATTCGTTGTTGATTTGATACAAACTGATTTTTGAAAAGCTTGTAGGGAGCCGAGATTGAAATTGCTGAAATTCAAATGATGTTTTGGGAAATCTCCCTCAGCATACTTACAAAATCGCGTTCTGGTTAGAAATGTGTAGTGCCATGCCGTTAGTCGGTGAGACATCCCATTCACCCTCGCTGATAACACTGAGAGTTCTGGATGGTCACACGATTACTGGAAAAATCAAGCAGCGATCCAGCTCACCGGATCTTCAGCTATTCGGCGTCATGTATGCATTTTCAGCTGGGATGTATGGCTAGCCTCAGGATTTTAGCACATTGCATTTTAATAATTTAATGAAATGAGATAAATTAGCATATATCACAGGGAATATGTTTTGCTTTTTGTCTGACCATGCAAAACGAATGCATTTGTAAGTTGTCCCTTTAACTGATTCTTCCATGACCATTGATGCAGCGACTATGTAGACATTGAAATTACAGGAATCAGCCACTTGTGCAGTTTTAGGGGTTTCTTTTTCTATACAGTAAAACGCAGAAAAGTGATATGAAGAATGTTCAATCAGTCATGGTCCTATCGCGTGGTCAGCAGGCTCAAGGGGCCGAATGGCCTACTCCTGTTCTTATTTCTTATCGTTTTATAGAACATGAATAATTTTTAGTGAGCTGCCTAGTTCAATTCATGTATATGTTTGTTATGTTTGTCTTTAACAATTTCCCCATGTGAATCACCCTCTTATCTGCTCTACTGCTTGTGAACATGCCAAGTGATCCCTTAGATAAGGAAGGAGCTCTGGTGGGGAACTGCAAAGGATACAGACGGTCCACAAGTTGTATCTGAAATGAGCCTTATTGAGACTGCATGTGTGCCAGGTATATCATTTGGAGTATATACTATGTGCTGTAGGCTATCAAAATCAGCACCTGTTCTTGTGCAGAGCTAAGCGATGGCACAGACCCATCCCTGAAACGAATGCCAACTGGCTGTTCCTATGCTACTCTGTGCCTGCCACAACTTGAAGGCATCTCCTCACAATGCCCATCTGTGTGACTGCATGGAAGAGTGGCCAGATCATGGGGCTAATTAGCTCAGTTGACTAAATCACACTGGCCTGTGGTTCAGAATAGCTCTCAGTTGTGTGGGTTCAATTTCCACTCTTCTTGGGATAAACTAGGAATCAGCCTTCTTTCCTGGCCTCTGAAATTGGGAAGCAGTGACAAGCTACCATTGACGCTGTCTGACCTGCTGAGTATGCCCAGTATTTTCGGAAATTTTGTGGCATAGTGATACTGCTCTTACCTCTGGGACAGAAGATCCAGGTTCAAGTCCCACCTCAGGATGGTATGGTAATGGAAATGTGTCCTAACATGTCTAAACAAGTTTTGTTTTGGAAGAGCCACCTTACAAGAAATCTTTGAATCCTCCCTACAAGTTTGTTTAAACAACTAATTCCGTAAATTAGTTGAACCTGTTCCTGGTAGTCCTGACATTTGTATTGTATCATGTCAACATAGGGATAACCCTATAAATAACTCATCTAGAAATACCATTGTGTACCTAAATGTTTAATGACAAACTAAAATGCAGACAGTTTAGTGACCTGTATTAGTTATTGCACAGACCTTCTTTCTAATAAAATGTACAAGATTACAAGTATCTGTTCAACATGTTTGCTGGTTTACCAGCTGCCACTTTAAGGTAGATTTATATTCTAATACACCTCAAATGGGAACATTTTAACATACTACTTCTCTGCCTTGTACCTGCAAGGTTTCATAACAACTACATCCCCTTTCTCATAAATGCTTAGTCCCTTACCTTCTGTTCCTCTTTTCAACATTTTCCGTATGCAGATCTTGACTGTGCTTGTTTCAAATGACGCTAGATAGTGCTCAGGTGGTTAGTCATTTCTTTTTAGGTACAACACGTAAGTCATTCATCTTGTTGTGTGAAGAGGACAGATTACACACGGTGACTCGATAAACATTCTCATTCACAAAGTGCTGTATTTTCATTAGGTATCACATGATGCAATTGTGCATATTTGCAACTTGTTAATATAAGATATCTTGTATTTCATAGAAAATTTGATTACTGTGGTTATATATCAGTCCAATTCCCACACTTCAAACATCTTTTAAACTCCTTAATAAAGTAACTAGGACTTTATTTCCAGCCTAGTTTGTCAGTGCCCACTGCTATTATTCCACTGCAAAGGCAGTAGCACACAGAATCGGCACATGTTCCCATTAATGTAGAAATCCACATGTTGCTGTAGGTAACTCGATGGTCCCCCAAAGGGTGTACTTCTGTGACATTCCTGATGACAACCAATGACAGTCAAATTCATTGTTATGTTGTTGAACTTACAGTAAAAACAAAACTCATGGAAAGACAACACTTCACTGAATAGGTTCTAATTAGGCTTTTACTGTCATGCTAATTTGAAAATTACAACTGACCATCTGAGTGATCCTGAAAATGTTGCGTTTGTGGAATGTCAACGTTTTTTTGTAGAGGAAATGAAAGTACCTATTTCATTTCTAACATTTAATTTAAGTTTTCATTTTGAAAGAGAAAAGAATTATGATTGAATCGGATAGCAATTAAGATAAAGTTAAACAGACCTTTTAAAAAAAAGAGGTGAAGGAGGTTAAGCACTTCTAACTTCCTAGTTTGTTGCCTGTGAGAACTGTACAATGCAATAGGCTTGGTCAATTAGCTCAGTTGATTGGACAGCTGGTTTGTGATGCAGAATGATGCTAGCAGCGTGGTTTCAATTTGGTTGAGGTTACCATGAAAGAATCTCCTTCTCAACCTCTTCTCTTCACCTGAGGTATAGTGACTCTCAGGTTAAGTCACAACCCCAGTTATCTCTCTCCAACAAGAGAGCAGCCCTATAGTTTGATAAAGCTATGGCGACTTTACCTTCACCTAATTTTTTGATCTAGGATGCCTTCTTGTAGTTTTGTATTCATCCTTCAGCAGAAGGTGGCTCAGTGGTTAGCACTGCTGCCTCACAACGCCAAGGACCTGGGTTCGATCCCACCCTCAGGCAACTGTCTGTGTGGAGTTTACAAGTTCTCCCTGTGTCTGTGTGGATTTCTTCCGAGTGCTCTGGTTTCTTTGCACAGTCCACAAATATGCGGATCAGATGGAGTGGCCATGCTGAATTGCCCATAGTGGCCAGAGATATGCAGGCTAGGTGGATTAGCAATGGGAAATGCAGGGTTCCAGGGATAAGGTAAGGGGGTCTGGGTGGGATACCCTTTGGAAGGTCAGTGTAGACTCAATGAGTCAAATAGTCTGGTCCCACACTGTAGGGATTCAAAGAGGGTGTTGGTTATAATGAGACCATGCTGAGCACTAATTGTCAGCATGAGGACAGCATTCCATTGGCTCTTCCCATTCCATTTTATCAAAGGTTCCTCTCCAGAAAGTAGAATCACATAAATCTTGGCACTAAAATTTCCCAAAAGGATGCCCCTTTCTGCTTATGGATAAGCAATGAGCACTTCATTAAAGTCAGAATATACCTTTTCCCTTGGACTCTTCATTGGAGACACGGAGTGTTGGGGTATATGTGCTAACGACAATAGCATACAGCTAATCTGCAAGCGAAGTGCCATGGGACTTTTGTTTGTGCATTTGAGACATTCTGGTATTGTATCCAAAAGCCTTTTCCAGATAGCAAACCAACTCTGAGAATACCAGTGTCACCATCAGCCTTTCCTTTCCCGTATAAGGTGTACTGCTTGTTCATTCAGCTGTCCCTCCTCAGGAAGAAGAGTGGCACCAGGGGCAGCAGTGGTCGTGCACATGATACAATTTTAGTTCTTCTCTCCAGATGGTCACTGTTGAGATTATCCACGAGGACTCTAATGTTCCATGTTATAAGTTTATTTTTATTCCAGATTCTCGCAGCATTTTGCTTCTGTTCAAGGAGATTTGTAGCTGTTTTCCCAGTCTTCTTTCAATTCATATTCCACACAGAGGTTCTAGAAAAATCTGAGCAGTCATGAATACCATGATAGGGTGTCAGTTCTTTCTCTTGTCACATGAACTAGTTATCCATTCAGTTATTTAGCAGACCATTATAAAACATAACAAGGTCCATTAAAACTATTACAAACTCATCAACTGCTCTGTAAAGTGTAGGTTAAGGCTCCCACTGAGCAAGGTGGTGAGAAACTCTTGATTTATGAGGTGAGCCCAGTCAAAAGTCAGCGGAAACAAAAATGGAAATGAAATCTATGTTTTTCTGCTGATTTCATTTCTTGACTCTGAAAGATACAACGTACATGTGGGAATTCTGATTAATCATCCCTGTAAATCAACAACACCTTGTGCCTCTGCAGTATTTGTGGTCAGTACTTTTGTAAATCAAGTGATGGAGGAAAAGTCTTGAGTCTTTTTGAGTTGTCTTGGAGTAATCCGTAGATTACTGATTTTCAATTTCAATTAAAGTGAAGCAATGTCCTGGTGCTTTCTTCATGGCATAGATTCTTATGTTTCATCTCTGCAAAATGCTGGAGACACACAATTCCCTCTAAATATCATAATGCCTGTCTGTCATGCTCTTTAAAGGTAACACTGGCAGGGCTCAAGCTTGTACAGGTCATTTTCTGGGCGTGGTCAGTGCATTTGGATGTGCTGTACAATTGTGCACTCTTGTGCTGTGAGGTACAATGTATGCCAGCTTGATAGAGATTTTAACATGCCAGGTGGTGTTCTCCCTCTGAAATGATGCAGAGTAGGCACTTCATGGTGCCAATCACCATGCACTGTCACTTTGATATCAGCACTACAGTGGAACATTTCTCGAGCAGCTGGAAAGACCTCAAACTCCAACCTTCCATCGGTTTTCTGTAGAGAAACTATTGAACTACTTGCGGATTATATGATGACTGATTTCTTCTGGCTGTTGTTACAACTTTTCTTCTTTTTTGGTTGTTGTTTCAAGTTTCAGTTGTCTACAAGAAGTTGTGGTGCAGGTGTGGATGTAATTTTTGGTCATTTCAGGGCTTCTGTGTAATGAAAGACTGCTGATAGAGACAGGATGAAGTGGGGTGGGAAGGGTTCTCAATAGGCAACCATATCTGCCCAGGACATTCAAGAAATGATTGTCCTGCTTGAGCTTCCAACATATAATACAGATTTGTGTGCATATATAAAATAAAAGCAGCCTTCATAAAGATGTTGTCACTGAAATCTGCAACAACAACTGCAACATGTAGCTGCAAAGCAAGGACAGCATTACCGGTTACAGTGCATAGGAGCTTAACCATGATTTCCTACGAGTTTGCCTTGTACCTGACTGTTGTGGATATTAACAACACCTCACAGTTTTCCATTCACTGTTAAATAAGGCAGGTTTCTGCAGCCCTTATTTAAAGAGAGATAATTGTATTTGATTGTCCTTTACTAAAAACAAACAGATGGAGTAAACACAAGAGTTTGCTTGGATTTAAGGTTTACCTAAGTTGTTATTGATTGAAAATTGACTGATGGGAGCTGTATGCCAACTTTACCAGAACTGAAATGTTTCTACGCCCAAATGTCCAACATGTGACAACAAAAAGTTCACTGTGAAGGTCAATGTACAGCATTCTGATGGCAGACATGATGACTTCACTTGGGGCACTTTCCTAGCTGCATTTCAACCACAAAGGCAAACCAGAGCGTGGCTAGTGGGTGACAGGAGCTATCCTCTGATGATGAGCCATGGCTGTATTTTACAATCCTCGCACATATACTTGGCACGATTGCAATGCTGCCATAACACCTGACTGAGCAGATCATTGGCATGGTTAAGTAACAACTCCACTGTCAGGACCACTTTGAAGAAGCAGGACTCTGCTGAGCCGCTCTCAGGACTTATGGTGGTGTGAGACAGTCTGTATGAACCTGTCAGATGTAAGCGTGACTCCCTCGTCCGCTCCACACTCCCCACTAGCCCCACCACCCCCGGTACCTTTCCCTGCAACCGCAGAAAGTGCTACACCTGCCCCATACCACCCCCTCACCTCCATCCAAGGCCCAAAGCAAAGTATCCATATCCGACAGGGATTCACCTGTACATCCTCTCACCTGGTCTACTGTATCCATTGCTCGCGATGTGGCCTCCTGTACATCGGTGAGACCAAGTGTATACTCGGGGATTGTTTTGTAGAGCATCGGTGCTCTGTACGCGACAAATGACAACACCTTCTGGTTGCCAACCATTTTAACTCCCTCTCCTTTTCCCAGGGTGGCATGTCCATCCTGGGCCTCCTCCAGTGCCACACTGACACCACTTGCAAACTGGAGGAGTAACACCTCATATTCCACCTTGGGAGCCTACAGCCTGATGGCCTAAACATGGAATTCACCAGTTTTAAAACCTCCCCACCCTCAGCCTCATCCCACGACCAACCCTCCCTCTCATCCCCGCCCCCCTTGATCTGACACAATGTGTCCATCTTCTCTCCCATCTATTCGCCCCGCCCATCCCACTGATCATTCCCCACCGTTCCCTACCTGCACTCACCTATCACCATCCCATGTACCTTCCCCAGCCCCACCCATCCTCTCTCTATTTATTCCCCAGTTCCCTTCCCCCTTTCCATTTCTGAAGAAGGATCCCAACCCAAAAGGTCAACTTTCCTGCTCCTCTGATGCTGCCTGGCCTGCTGTGTTCCCTCAGCTCCGCACTGTTCAACCCCATTTCTCTGCTTGTCAATAGTTGCACATTCCATATCTCTGTCCTCTTGATGGCAATAAATATCACCACAAAATAGATATTCCAAACCAAATAGATCAGTGAAATCATACAAATGTACATAAAAAGATGAACACTCATTCTTGTACAAATACTGCTTGTCTTCTGTTTTGTACCTTTGCCTGTCTCAATGTTCCTATATCATGCTACTCCATTAGTTGCAGTATTGGTAGTTAAAGCCCATCGACCATCAGCGAGGATGGACTTGCAGGTGACTTGGAGCATCTCTAGGCCTTGGTATATCTTGGCCTACAGTGTAGGCCACCTCACTAACAGGCAGCATCTAATGCATTAGCAAGATAACAGGGGTGGGAGGACAAATGTTGTCACCTTGAGAGAAGGGAGCAGGTTGTACTCCTTAGGACCGAGTGTACATGAGGGCCATCTTCAGCTTGCATGGCCATGGATGATAGGTGTGTTTCATCCTAGCCAATTCTTTCACCAAGTCCTCCAGTGTGCACCAGCAAAACCTTGGAGCCTGTACAAAACACTGAACCTGTTTCAGTCATTTCCCTGGTGCTAGCAGCAAGCTCCTCCCCTCTTCACTGATGCATGCAGGCAGCCAGTAAACAGTGCCATCAACATTGGCACAAAGCAATCATACAAATGAGCAGGCAGCACAAAGATGCCAGCATCACATTCAACAGGCACAGGTTAACTGTACATTGTGATTGCCTACCTGTTTTCCAGGGGGATTATCTAGTTTTAGACAAACTTGTGTAGAACTTGGTGCTGTGGCATTTTGACAGCCCCTCGTGATGAAATCGTGCCAGTTTAGTTAAAACAGAGCTTTTAACCTGGTAAATTGTGAAACTGAATTCATCATTTAATATTTAGGAAGGAAAACAGTAAAGAACCAGTTATACTTAGAATTGCATGTACTAGCTATTCCGGAAATCCGAGTGAGGTATACAAGACAGGTCAGACCACGATGTATCATTTGTAGGTTTTACAGGTTTTTCCTTCAGCCCGTACCAGAAAGGAATGACTGTGAAAACTGTCTTCTTAGTAAGCCAATTGATTCACTGCTGTCTTCCAGGGAGAGGAATCTATGTTCTCTTCCCAGTCTAGTTTATGTTTGATATCAGTCCAACTCATTGCAATTGGCTCAGCGTCCTCTGATGTAGCCATGCGTACCAATCAGTTGTCAGGGCAACTAAGAATGGGCAATAAGTGCTGCTTATTAGCAACACCCTGAATACAACTAAAATTGAATCAGGATTTGAAATGTATCAAAGGGTATGTATTTTCAGGATTACTGAGGAAACCGGTGATAGACCTTGCATTTAGGAAATCCTAAGATTTGGATTGTCTGATGGAATCAGACAGCAAGGCGAGGGAGGCCAGAAGATTTAAGTATTAACTTCCTGCTGCAGCTATGCCCAGTGAAACTTTGAGTCCAAAGATTTTTGGTTATGGGGACTAATTCCACAGGTTGTGTCGGAGTTTCTCCCTCCCTACCCATTGCTGCCCGCCTCCTATTTCAGGGCATAGTTTAGCACTGATAGTGTGATGGAACGGGTTTTCATGATGAGGCACCTTATCTCAAAGAGCATCTCAGTTATTTGTTTAGAAATCCAGTCACTACAATTGTTTGGGCAAGCATAGTGGCCTTTTTACACACGGCAAGGTCTTACAATGAAATGAGTGACCAATTAATCTTTCCTTTTGTCTGATGTCAGAGAGAGAAAACTGTCGAGAAGGACGCAAGGGGAATTTACCCATTTTCTTTAATCTTGACACGTGATCATTCACCTGACCACCTGAACTGACAGATAGGGCTTCACCATTTAATCCTAAGGATAGTACATCTAATGGTGGAGGTTAGGTGTCAGTCTCGATTAGAAGCACAACATTTCCTGCAAGTTGTATCAAATTAATATTTAAGCGCATTTCATTTGTGTAGTACCACAATCTTTTGTTTTGTGTTCATATTGAATTGTGAATCAAAATAAGAATGCTACTTTATGACATTGTGTACTGTGGGCTTGTCATAAGTTTTATAAATTTTAAATTGTTATAAATTTTACTTTTTAAAAAAAAATCTGCATTTCTGCTATTTGAAATAGACACCAAGATGCCAGAATTGTTTGCTTAGCAACCCAAGGGAACCTGGATTAGTTTTCATCATCAGCAATATTAACTGAATATTTTGCACAGCAAGTTTGAAATGAGAGTAAGTTGTGATATTTAAAGCAATATTGAACTGAAATGAACTTCTTATTGAGTCAATTGCGTGTCTTCTCAACACTCCTTCAACATTTGCCTTGTCATCGATTTGTGGATTAGGACTACACTCTGTCCTGTACTGGAGACTGTAGAGCGATGGAAACATATTCCCTTATCTGTATACTCAGTAGTGGTTAATGTTACCTGTAGCCCTGCTGTGTAACAGAATTACATGTCTACTCTGCCCATCAAGGACAGAAAGCCTCCATCCTTAAATTTCAAGCAAGTGGCAGTGAATATCACACTGTTATTTTCACCACAGATCGACTTTCATTTGTTTGAGTTCATACAGGACACCCTGATAAAATTGTGAATTCAAGCTGAAACATTTGGGCAATGTACAGAAATAATGCTGTAGCCCCTGGGGCTTTACTTATGACAAATAGGTTGCAGCAAAAATAACTGATTTCTGAGGAATTTAGTGAAGTATGAATGAGTTCTGGGCCAAGCTTCCCAAAGATATTGAAGGAAACTCGTATCTCATTTTTATTTAGAAACAGATTTCTTGATTCCTGCCCATTTTGGTACTGACAATTATTTTTTGCTGTGAGGTAGCTGAACAT
Organism: Ginglymostoma cirratum; assembly: GCA_024137785.1. NCBI lineage: Eukaryota > Metazoa > Chordata > Chondrichthyes > Orectolobiformes > Ginglymostomatidae > Ginglymostoma > Ginglymostoma cirratum. Next base: position 316,857 of record JAHRHZ010000082.1, read on the forward strand.
TTGTGCTTATGACAGGGATAGTGACTGTAAACTCATAATGAATCAGCCCTCTAGCTTTTGCTTGACCCCAGTGACTGTTTTGTGCAAAATTTCCAGTGTAGCCTCATGAGCAAAATGAAAGCAATTAAGGAGAAGCAGCAGCAGTAGATACACTGAGACAGAGCCAATCACTGAAATTATTGAATTATCAGAGTCTGAAATCACAGCACACAGAAAAGGGGACAGTTGTATTCTCTGATAGAATCCTCAGGAGGCTCAGTGTTGACCAGCCTGATAGCAGCACTGACAATTAGAATAAGCAGGGGAGCTGCACAAGGTTCGAGATCAGTTCATATCTAGTAATTGGGTATTTGTACCTGTGCTTATTGCAATTATCAGATGTGATGAGGCTGAAAGGGTAAGGATTTAGTTCTGTGTCAAACCTGCTGTACTATATTACACTGGATTAATCAGGATCAGGGGTTGATGAAGCTGAAAGGATGAGAGTTTAACCAAATCATCAATCCTGATAAATAATCTGTAGCGTTATATTGCATTATATGAAGACAATGATCAGCAGGAGGATATAGCTGAAAGGGTAAGGGTTTAACCACAGTCACTGATGTTATATTACAAATAGGTTAGAAGAAAATGTAGACAGAACAATTAACTTAGATTTACATTTGCACTGTTTTGCTTTTCTCTGGACCCATTATTAAAACTTTATAGTGTTTGACGAGGAAGCATGTATAAGGGGCATGTAACTGGGTGAATGCTTGTTTTAGTGCAGGGCTAGAACTCATACTGATACCATTGCAAGTGCCTGTAGATTGTGACTCAGAGCTGGTACATTGTACAGCCACGGCCTGATTTGTGACACAGTTACATCCATCCCAAGGCTTGTGGTTAGTACAAATTTATAACTGAAAATATCAATTTTCTCAAAGCTAGCACTGCATGTTGTATATATAAAATTGCTGTGTAGCTTTGTTGCTTACTTCAGAAACACAGCCAGACACAGTTGATCAAAAAGGATACTGAGGTTGCAAATGGAAGTCAGTTTCTCTTCATCTCACTGCTGTCTCCTTGCTCAGGTAAGTAGAAGCCTCTTGTCCTACCTGTCAGATTTGTGAAAATAATGAACACAAATATCATTATGTTAATGTAGAAATAGAGAGAGTTATAGATTTGGTATAAGGGATGGGAGCAGCCAGGAATTAGAACAGCTTAATGGGCCCTGAATAAAAAGATAGTCCTAATGACAAGCTGGCTGACAGTCCCAATTAATAAAAGTTATAAAATCTGCTGCCAAGAGGAAAACAGTCAGACACAAAGGAATTCTAAAACTCCTCGAGTAGAAACAGGAGCTTACTAAAAATCTGTCTGTGTATCGAAACCAGAAGGTAAAATTACATCCAGATAATTTCTTTAAGTTCTTATTAAAGTGAAGAGAAATAAGATCATTCAGACCATCATTGTGCCGCGGGGGTTGTTAGCTTAGTTAGCTGGATGGCTAGTTGGTGATGCAGAGTGTTTCGAACAGCATGGGTTCAATTCCTGCATTGGCTGAGGTTACCACGAAGGACCCTCCTTCTCAACCTGTACCCTTGTCTGAGCTATAGTGACCCTCACCACTATCGGTCATGTCTCTATCCTCTGGGACCATGCTGACTAACATCATTTTAAACAGAAGTACCTTCCACGCTTGAGGCCTGTGTTTTAATCACATTTTAAAATGTTGGCTTTGATTGAAGGAAAACACAATCTTTATTAAAATTATTGCTTGCATTGTGATCGCAGTGTCAAGTTGAGGACTTTGCTCCAAGAACAACAAGGTCCAAGTTAATTTTTTTGTGGGTGAAATGTTGGGCAAGCTCTCTGCACTTGACCTGAACACAATGATGTCATTTTCCTTGCAAGTGATGCTTGTAGCTTCTCTGATTTTTAATGCCATATTCTGGGCAGTTCAGTGCCAGGAACTCTGTTGCAATTGTCCAACTTGATTCCATTTAGCAAAGCACTCTTACAGATAGAAGCGGAAAAGGAAATTACCAGCTTGAGTTGGTTACAAAGCCAGGTCTAACCTGCTGCAGCTTCTGGTCCCCCCTCTGTTTTTGGATATATTTATTGTAGTGCGAGGGAGGTGTCCAGCCCACAGCAGTATGGGGTATCAGGGTAGCTTCCATCTGTGTGAAAATAAACTTCAGTCAGTGTGAGCATCAACCAATACTTATCCAGCCCAGTTAAAAAAGGCACAGAATATAAAGTGTGTTGTGCGTACTTCTCAAAAAGGATTCTCTCAACTCTCGTTTCAACTCAAAAATGTGCACACCTTGTCTCGACTCTCTGCTAATTTATGTTATCTCATGGCTAGCTCTTTAGGCACCAATCTGTTTCTTCATTGCATGAATGATTATGAAAAGAAAAGTCAGTGTGGCGAATGAGGAAAGTATTTTTAGCATGCAGGAATAGTCTGGCAGTGCTAATCCTTTAGCCATTAATGACATTAAATGCATTGAGAAGAAATTTAACTTCTTGATTTGGAAGCGATTTCGAAGGGAAGGCGACTAAAGGTGCGATTGCTTTGATTCAAATATAAAACTGTGCATGAATGCATCATAGATGCAAGGAGCCAGCACAGTGTGCCTATCGGTTGAAAATCTGCTGACTTGTGGCTTACTGAGAGCACATACTGTGAGGAGTGGCAAGAATGAAATTGAATGGGCGAAAGGAAGATGGGGATGAAGGTAAACAGGAGGGTGAAAGATGTATTTGTCTATTTTATGTCATTTTCTATTTTTAATTATCTTACACATGATGTGTACTTGTGAGCTTCTTGTTTTATGTGTCCATCATCTAGAAAAGCAAAAATGAATTGTACATTGTCAAGAAATAACAAAAGCAATTCAAATTGTGAACTGTACTGATGTTTATTTCAAATTTCTTTTTCACAAGTTTGCAGGCAAATGAACATCGCTGTCACAATATGTATTGTCTTACCTACCGTTAGATCCATGGACACACTCTTACATCAGAGAACACTTATATCAATCAATATTCACTTACTCAACAATACTAAAATTATTGGATTTGAACTGTTAACTTCTAGTCCTCCCATTTGTGCTTAAACCCCTTAGAGAAGCTTTACTAACCTGGCCATGCCACTTCTGATGAAAGGTCTGACCCAACAAGTCAACCTCCCTTTCTCAGTTGCTAACTAAACTGCTATGTGCTTCCAGAGTATTTTTAAGCTTTTATTTTTATATCTCTGCCTGAGCTTCATTCTCCTGATCAATGTTTCATTTTTATCTCTCATGTAAAGCAATGCAGGCAGTTGTGCAAAAATAGTTCAAATTCCAAATTGGGAGGTAAAAGAGCAAGCAGTGCATTATCACTTCAAGGAGAATGAAATCTTGGATTGTTTCCTCATCCCAAATTAACCCTTAATGTGCTATCCCCGATAGCTGTTGTGGTCGCTCAGTCAAGCTACATTGGACCAATTAACGTATGAATGGACGATATTATTTCCAGGACTGGTTTCGATTGCCTGAGGGATTCTGAGAGCAGTTTTACAGATTTCTCGTATTTAATGCCTCTCCCAGGAGATCACATGACTGCTTAAGATGGAGGAATGATCTAATCATGAAGCTCAACGTATCATGTGTGGGACAGGCTTGTTGGACCAGCTAACCTTTCTTTACCATTTTTGGATGCACATATTCACTTTTGCTTGGATAGTACTAGTTAGTGCCTGATAGTGCAGACAGTAGAACAGATTTTCCCTAACAAGCTGATAGTCTTCCGAGCTAGGCACTGTACATCAACAAAATGGATGCTATCGCACTAATGATATACTGATTGTGATACATCAGTTCAGAGATTTTCAAATGTTTATTGCCATAAATTTTTTATGCCTTAAAACCCTAGGCATTAGCTTGCAGTGTGGAGCTTGGGCTAGTCTGTGAAGTGGTATCAATAGGAAGCCAGTTAAAAATTCCTTACCAAGCAACTCTGGGAGGCTTTAGTGATTTTTGTAATGTTTTATAGTCCTCCTGTGGCACGGTCTTTCAAAATGAAATATTGCTGCACGGTGTCATTGCTATTTTACAACAGTGGAATCGCACAGGCTTTAATTGTGTAAAGCAGCCATGGCCCCTGAGCTGAAAGGGAGAGAGCAATTCAAACACACACACATAATTTGATTTGGATTGTAACAGGAACAATTTATAAACACAATTTCCCAGCTTGAATCTGAACATGTTAACAATGTTGTCCACTGGCAACTCCATTCACATTTGTATGCTGCATTAATATCACATATTACTAGCTATCTGCAAGCAGAATTCCGATAACCTTTATTACGTACATACATATAAAGATCTGTGTGTGTATATATATAGTGAGGTGGAAGTGTATCTATTTAATTTATACAAAGCACCTGCTAGCAGCTGATTGTGCAGCCTTGGTGAATTATACTTATAAAGGATGACAGAGTTAGCTTTGCTCTAGTTTATTCAGTGATTGCATTATTCTCCTCTTCAAACACCATCTTTGGTTTGCCAAACAAAGGAGAAAAAGCACTTGACGGTAAATGAAGGAGGACATTGACAGGAACTGTCGTCTTCCCAGTTGTCAGACCAACTCTATCGTATTTGACAGATCCAAGTATGGCGCATGATTGTCCCATCTCTTTTATATCAAGCATATTGTCTTGGGAGAAGTAAGAGAATAACTTGCAACTTGTCGCTATGGTTTCAAACTGACAAATTCACAGCGTGCATAGCTCAGCAGGTTGGAGCGCAGGCCACCAATGGGGCCCAACGCACAAGCACAAAAAATAAACTACCTTTGTTAACAAACTGTAATCCCTGGATGACTTTGAGGTAGTTCTACCCTGTTTTTAGTCAGCGTTTGACTAGATTAATTAATTTACAGAATTTATCAGGATCTAAATTCCGCACTGTTGCACCTGTTACACAGTCTGAAAGTAAATGAATCAATAGCCGATTTAACAATTCAGAGGTCTGTGCCCTATTTGCAAAGAAGTTTGAACCACTGTTAAATCGATTAGCACCAATTTTTCGGTGACTTTAGTGGCTAACTGATGTGAATGCAGACCTCATTTCAGCATTGAATTTCATGCTGTGAAAGATCTGTGGATTGTGAAAAGCTACACAAATATAAAAACTAGCCTCAGTTCAAGACATCCGGGCCTAAGTGCTGGAATTTTCATTAATTATTGGTATTTTGAGTTGAATTATAACGGTTTTAGATGCTTGTTTACTCCTTAATTCAGGATGGTATGAGCCAGTAATACAGAGCCATTTGTTTTCAAAGAGAAGTGATTATCTGTGGTAGTCTAGCTGTTGGATACATTTGTGTTTAAGTGTAAGAGATCAGTCTCGAGCTGTGAGAGACCAGTGCCCAATAAGTATAGAACATTTGAGAAAGATGAGTTGGAAGGTGACTGCAGTTCAGTAGAAAGAGGTCCTGAGATGTGCTGAGATTACCCAGGAAAATGAGTGTTGGGTGTGTTAGATGAAAAGGAAAATAATCATGACAAATACATTATCTGCTATGACCAGGTTGTTCAGTTTCTTCCTGAACGGCAAAGGAGATCTAGGGTTCAAGGGGAGCAGACCTCATTGTTCTTTCCAGCAAGTGTGTAATAGAACATAGAACATAGAACATTACAGCGCAGTACAGGCCCTTCAGCCCTTGATGTTGCGCCGACCTGTGAAACCAATCTGAAGCCCATCTAACCTACACTATTCCATTATCATTCATATGTTTATCCAACGACCATTTAAATGCCCTTAAAGTTGGCGAGTCTACAACTGCTGCAGGCAAGGCATTCCATACCCTTACTACTCTCTGAGTAAAGAATCTACCTCTGACATCTGTCCTATATCTATCACCCCTCAATTTAAAGCTATGTCCCCTCGTGCTAGCCGTCACCATCCGAGGAAAAAGGGTCTCACAGTCCACCCTATCTAATCCTCTGATCATCTTGTATGTCTCTATTAAGTCAGCTCTTAACCTTCTTCTCTCTATCGAAAACAGCCTCAAGTCCCTCAGCCTTTCCTCATGAGACCTTCCCTCCATACCAGGCAACATCCTGGTAAATCTCCTCTGCACCCTTTCCAATGCTTCCACATCCTTCCTATAATGCGGTGACCAGAACTGTACGCAATACTCCAAGTGCGGCCGCACCAGAGTTTTGTACAACTGCAGCATGACCTCACGGCTCCGAAACTCAACCCCTCTACCAATAAAACCTAACACACTGTACGCCTTCTTAACAACCCTATCAACCTGGGTGGCAACTTTCAGGGACCTATGCACATGGACACCGAGATCTCTCTGCTCATTCACACTACCAAGAATCTTACCATTAGCCCAGTACTCTGTATTCCTGTTACTCCTTCCAAAGTGAATCACCTCACACTTTTCCGCATTAAACTCCATTTGCCACCTCTCAGCCCAGCTCTGCAGCTTATCTATGGCCCTCTGTAACCTGCAACATCCTTCCGCAATATCCACAACTTCACCGACTTTAGTGTCATCCGCAAATTTACTAAGCCATCCTTCTACGCCCTCATCCAGGTCATTTATAAAAATAACAAACAGCTGAGGCCCCAAAACAGATCCTTGTGGTACACCACTAGTAACTGAACTCCAGGATGAACATTTCCCATCAACCACCACCCTCTGTCTCCTTCCAGCTAGCCAATTTCTGATCCAAACCGCTAAATCACCCTCAATTCCATGCCTGCGAATTTTCTGCAATAGCCTACCGTGGGGAACCTTATCAAACGCTTTACTGAAATCCATATACATCACATCAACCGCTTTACCTTCATCCGCCTGTTTAATCACCTTCCCAAAGAACTCAATAAGGTTTGTGAGGCACGACCTACCCTTCACAAAACCATGTTGACTATCCCTAATCAAATTATTCCTTTCTAGATGATTATAAATCCTCTCTCTTTATAATCCTTTCCAACCCTTTACCCACAACCGAAGTAAGGCTCACTGGTCTATAATTACCAGGGTTGTCTCTACTCCCCTTCTTGAACAAGGTAATGATGGATCTCTGATCTGATTCCAAGCAGATTATTTCTTTTACCCCATCTCCCTTCTGATTCCGTGCATATTCACCTCTTTGATGGTTGCTGTTCACCAGCTGTCATCCACATTGGTAAGATTGCTTGCCTTGTTCGTTGCTGCCTTTGCCCTAATTCAGCAGTTGTCGGATATTTAGGGAGGCAATGGCCTAGTGGTATTATCGTTGGACTGTTAATCCAGAGACCCAGATAATGTTCTGGGGACCCGGGTTTGAATCCTGCCATGGCAGATGGTGGAATTTGAATTCAATAAAATATCTGGAATTAGGAATCTAATAGATAACCATGAATCCATTGCCGATTGTCAGGAAAAACCCATCTGGTTCATTAATGCCCTTTAGGGAAGGAAACTGCCATCCTTACCTGGTTTGGCCGACATGTGACTCCAGACCCACAGCAATGTGGTTGACTCTTAACTGCCCTCTGGGAAATTAGGGATCAGCAATAAATGCTGGCCTAGCCAGCAATGCCCTCATCCCGTTGATGAATAAAGAAGAAAAAAAAATTTTGGAACCAATCTCCTTCCTTCCTTAGGTCTTCTCCACCTGCACTGTCTTACAGTTGGCCTATATCGGTAAGCCTGTTTAAATTATCACAACAGTTTAGTGGGAGGCAAGAGACAGTGCTTGCTGCCACAATCTGAGCACTTATAGAAATCGCATTGTCTTAGTTCCAATGGCACATCAGAGTTTTGAGCCCTTGGAACCTACAATGCAAGATGAAATTAGCAAGCATCTAGAAGTATCTGGTTTAGGCAAGCGTCATCGACACAGAATTGTTAAAGGCACATCATGATTGACAAACTGAATAGAGACTTTTTCAAAGAATTGACAAAATGGATCGAAACAGTCGACAGGTTTTTCAAAAACATGGAGTAAATTGAATCACATATGACTTGTTTCAAATACTTGGGTGTGTCAGGTCAGAGAAAATGTAGCAGCATGAGTAGGAATTTAGTTAATCCACAGGAAATGTCTAAAATAAATTATCATTGGTTAGATTGGAGAGTGTTTGCCAATGGGATGCCTCAGGTGTCAAATGAAATTGTGTTCATGGTCTATGTAGATGATTCAGAGCTTGGCATAAGAATCTCAGTACAAACACGGGGCTTGAAGAGAACAGCAGTAAGAGATTGAAGGAAGCTATTGACCGGTTAGCAGGATATGCAAACAAATGACAAATGCAATCTACTGAAAATTTTTACCTTTGGGATTGAAAATAAACACTGAAGGGTGAATAGAATGAATCTAAGGTTGGCAGTCAGCAGACCTCCAGGGAGAATTGAGCTTAAAATTAGTCACAGAAAGAAGAACCGTTGCAAGTGAAAACAAATTAATTGGAAGAGAGGAATGGAACTGTATGAAAATAGTGTCTTCTAGATGGATCTCACAGCATGATCAATAGAGGAGATTGATACAGTCAACCATAATGATGGTCGAAGAGAAATGATAAAATATGGTGGAATTGGATTGGAATATAAGCACCGTTGGGAGTAAAAGAGAACAGTAGGGTAGGACAAGACTCAGGCAGCAAAGCTGACAACAAAAACCAGTCCTTTAATCACTTTATTCAGTAAGTAATTATGATTTGAGTCCATCCTTGAATTCATCATGTCCAAATTCACAGCATGAAAATGAAAATGCTCTTCTTACATTAACATGATATTGTATCACATTTTAGTGTACCCATCCAGCCTGATTTTGATAGAGATGGAAGTCAGTCATTGATGCTCTGAGACTTGAGCAACACAATGAGTTAATAGGACTAAATTCGTTTCAATTTGAATCAAATAGAGCAAAACCCAGAGTGAGAACCTCATCATCAAAATTACTGTTTCCACATCAGTATGAAGTGAAAAACTGGCTTAGCCCCAGTTTTCTCATTTGAAGAAAACAAATTCAATTTATTTATTGTTCTGACTTAAATATTTGGGTCTCTGTTCCACCCAGAATTTTCACTTGTCCTACTGATGGTGCTTGTACCTCATTTTAACAAAATTAATAAAAGAGACATCAACCATGTTTCACATCACTGGTGTGATGGATAGTTAAGGAACATTTATTTTTCCATCAAATATAATAATACTGCTAATCACCATTTTGTTTTAATATCTCATGATTTCTGCATAATTTAACATGATATAATGAGATTTTAATGGTTGAGAGGGTTTGTTTAAGTCTACATATTTTTCTGGTAGCTGTTTCCTTTTTAGTGCTCGTTAGGAAGGAGGTATTTGACAATGCAAGATTTTTACATCTTTATAGACAAAGCTGAATCTTTCTGTGAGAGTAAGCTTAAATTGAAGTGACTATTCCTTAGCCTGGAACGTCCCCAGAATATCTCCATTATAATTTAGTTATATCACAACGTAACAGTCGTATTGCAACTCGAAAGCTCGCCACTTTTCATCTATTTGAAGGGAAAGCATATCCTAAGAACTACAAACATTTGTATAGTTATCAGTTAGCTTCAGTTGCTTCTTGATGTTAGATTTGATGCTTCAGACTATGGTTTGGTTGGTAGGGAGAAGGCAATTTGTGCAATACTTCCATACCAGTAATATTCCTGCACCAGCTGAGGTTATTATGAAGACCCCACCTTGTCAACCTCTCCCCTTGCCTGAGGTGTGATGACATTCAGGATAAACCACTACCAGTTGTCTCCCTCCAGTGAGAGAGCAGGCCTGTGGTCCTCTGGGACTCTGGCAACTTTACATTGTCACAAAAAGGAGAGTCTGCCATTTCTAGATTTTCAAACTGGAGAAAATTTAATGTCAACTGTTTCTTTTTCTTCCTCTTGAGTTCTGTGTCCAAGGTAGGACTGACCCAAGGTGCTATGACCTCAACCAGTGATAGGGCAAGGAGGCAGGACCGAATCCACTCTAGTCAGGGTCAAAGATCATGTGACACCAGGTTATAGTCCAGCAGGTTTATTTGAAAACACAAGCTTTCCGAGCCTCACTCCTCCTTCAGACTGACACCTGGTGTTGTCTGATTTTTGACCTTTTCCACCCAGTCCAACACTAGCACCTCCACATCATCCTAGTCAGAACAGAGATCGAACTCAGTGGCTTTGGCATCAATCAGATCCATGTCAACCATCCAGCCAACTGACTCCACTCACTGCCCTATCCCAGCACATATGAGGAATCCAGTATCTACAGCATCTTTCACTTTCACATCCATATTGTAACCAGGAGTTAAGAAGAATGATGGTAGGGGCTTGAAGTTCTTTCTGTCATGGCTTGACATTCTTGCTGCCTGCCATTGGAGTATGTTGGAAGGATTTATAAGTTGCTCCACAACCTGTTTTGCTGCACTATACATGTACTTTATGTAGTTTCCGTGTCCAGCAAGCCCTGAAGTGAGATTGGAATGTAGAACTTTGGCTCCTATTCAGGGACACTGCACGCTGTGCCACAAGTTTCTCCTGGCAAACATTTATTCCCATATTGAAGATAGATCAGTCAAATATTGTTTCCTTCAAAAAGTAGTTTACCAAGCAAATGATTTAGTGTGTTGAGTCCAGTATGATTCTTTTTCACAACCAGACTCAAACTGGACTTGAAACATTAACTCATTACCTGTAATCCCTGGACCAGTTGCACTTGACTTGCAGGACCAATTGTGGCCCAATCGCTGGACTGCAAGGACATGGATTCCTGTTATCTAGTAGGAACAAGTGTCTGCCTTGTCATGGTTAACACCTTATATAGTAATCCGACAAGCCCATTGACTGACTGACTGACTCCTCTCTTGACCACACTAAGGACTGCTCCTTTGACTTTCACACTTGGCCGTTTGCTCGAAGCACATGTGGTTCGCTTGCTACGTAAACTACTGGCACATGCTGAGGGTGTGACATCGATGTAGCACGGTGTTGCACAGTAACATATCCACCCACCCCCCACTTGAGGCTTCAATGATCCCTACCGTGATAAGCTGCCTGTCCCTCCCTTGTTCTAAAAAGCAATATGAGCCATAGATACTAGCAGTCTGTACATCAGTGAAGGCAATGTGAAGTAGAGAGAGGCTGACAGCATCCACGCAAGCGCAAAGTGACTGATTGATAAGAAAGCAAGTTAAGAATCATCAGATGCATCCTGCGTAGATGCATGAGAAGTGTGTGTGTCCCTGCATGCAAAGTGAGCAGCCAGAAATATATAACACATGTGTCTCTGAGCTCCAAAGTAAAATATTGAGGCCCTGAAGTGACTTGTAATTTGATCTGAAAGCAGGTGGTTTACTGATGCCGATTGGCATGGACAGAAGGGCAGGGAGGGTGGTGGCCATGGAGCATGCAGGGTCATTGTGGCCAAGGAGCAGTCAAATGTTGGCCAGAACGAGCATTTAGGCAAGCTGTGGCCCATCAGGTGCTAACTCTGATGTATATGTTAGGAATTTGCACCATCTAGTTTCTCGGGGAAAGACATTAGAATTGGAAATGGTGCACAAATGAGGTGTGTTGGACCTTTAATGAATCATAAATGCATGGAAATGGGGGTAGTGCCAGTCAATGGTGAGCTTCTGATGTCGCCATTCAAGGTTTGAGAGGAAAATTGCAAAGGTTCTGGTTTTATTTTTGTTCTTTCCTTATTTTCCCACCTTCCTCACCATTACTCATGCCACACCAGGGAAAGGAAAGTTCCATTCAATGTTCTGCAGCAGGCAGCATGCGGTTATGATTCAACAAATAACTATATCACTCTGCAATAAATGCCATGCCTTTGCAAGTTGCTCATCAACGTTTCATGGAGACACCTCAATCACATGCTGTCAGATTATAATTGAACACTTCCTATCAAATTTATCTGTTGTCGTTTTTTATTTGTCATTGTTTAGAAGTAGAAAAATTGTTATTTTTAGAAGTACACACAATAGTGAAAAAATGCACCATGTGAAAATGCAGTCATCACCATTGGAATTGCATTGCCAAATTTTACTGTTTCATTGCTAAAAAAGACATTCTTTGAAAAAAATAATCACAACAAATTAGTTGTCTGCCCTGATGACAGATCTTGACCCCACCTACAGTCTGTGAGGAATACCACCTCCCCACACCATTCAACTTAACCAGCTTTCACTACTGAGGATCTTTAACCTCAGCCCTAAGAGCTGAGTCTGCAATTACTGTCAGATCATCCATTAATACAGTTCAAACTGTTACAGTCAGACCTCAGGGACCTCCAAAAGCTCCAAGTACCTCGGTGCACAGAAGCTAAATTTCTGCACTAACTAAATTGTCTTCTTTCTTACTGTTTTCCTTCAAAGCACAACCTTTTATTCAGCAATCTGTTCAGTTCATCAGTTTTTTTCCCCTGAGCTTTTTTGTACATATCTTGTAGTTAAAACATGAGCGAAGGCTGCTGGGAAGCGCAGCTTTGGCTCAAATGTTCCACCGTTGCTTGTTTTTTGCCAGGATTTGGCCCTGGAGAGGTCTGTTTCTGTGCTGCCAGCTGTATGAAATACAGTTAATCCCAGGCAGGACTCCATTCCTTCTGTTCAGTCCCCAGTGCAGGATATTTCCTCTTCTTTCAGTCTTTGCTTCCCAGCAGGGCCCATTTGGAACGCTGAGGGATTGCCAGCGACAAGTTGGTTTGCAGTACATTGTAATGACAAGTTGTGGTCTATCTCAACCCCTCTCATGGGCTGTCGTGCTAGATTAAACCCCTGTTGGTGGTGATTTCGCAATACTATTACAGAGGACGCATTCAAAAATCTTTCATCATTAACCATTTCATTGACATTGAAGTCTAAACCACTAAAATGCCTTGTGAAAAGGAATACCTGGTACACACAGAGAGAGCCCTGAGTGCTATAAGATTCCGACACTCATTTAGTACTTGTGTGGCATTTGCCCATTAATAAAAACTGACAGCTGGTTGGAGCTATTTTTCCAAGGAATAACAATATATTAGTCACCTCTGTTGAACCTATTCAGATACTTTGTACAACAAAGCACTGTTGGGCATGGACTCTGATAGAAAGCTTTCCTCCTGTTACAATACCATTCCAAACAGGTGCGAGAGAAGACAGGTATTACTTTGTAATCCAACTTGGATCAATGCTGCTTCTTCTCCCCAAAATATTTTCAGCGTTTGTGATTTTGTGCCTACATTCCAGCCTCTATAATGTTACTCCAGTCATTCTCCTCTTTTTCTCAAATGTTAAAGCTGTGATCCGCTCAGTGTCAACCCTGCCCCTGAGCTATCCTGGCTGCCCAACTTTCACAGAGCACTTTGATTTGACATTGTTGAATTGGCTAGGGACTGCGAATATATAATAAAGGAACTGTGTGTTAGAGCTTACCAAATTGAATACAGAAATCTCAAAAAACAGGCAGGTGGCTTTAACCCTCAAAAAGTGTGAGGTAGCATTTTTAAAATCTAAAGAGACGAAAACCTCAACTAGGCCTAAATATGAACTGGTACCTGTTGCAGTCCTGCAGAATGCAAAGAGTTAAATTATTCACATTGAGGGAGTGCTGCATAACTACAGATTGTAATGCTGCATTCAGACTTGGGAACCTGTTCAAGCCTCCAGCTTTCTCCAAGGCAGTTGACTGTGAGCAAGAGAGAAAGAAGCAAGAGAGAGAACAAGAAATAATGATGTGTTCTTACAGAGACAAACTGAGGTGGTATGAACTCACAAACAAAGATAAAACACACAAATCTTAAAACTTTTTTTTTGCATAGTTTGTGCACATGAGAGTGCATGTTGAAATTCAGAAATAAAATATGGGAAATGCTAGAAAGAACAAAAAAAAAATCAATCAGTATCTAAAAAGACAATGGTCATAGTGAATAATCCCATGCAACAAGCTGATTTGTCTTTCTTTCAGTCAGCCAACTGTACATTTCTGCATTTTTGTTTTTAAAGCAGATTTGCTGGCTGACACAAAGGCACAAATAAAAACTTGTACACAGGATTATGTACTCATGGATATGCATACATACCAAACTCATCATTCTTATGATGTATTGAGCATTCTCATCGTTCTACTGACAACCTAGACCTGTTACAATTAGAAAGCTTTGGTGGGATTTAATGAAATTGTTGGTTCCCAATTGAAACTGAAGAAGTTTACCTATGGAAATATAACTCGTCCACACCATGCTTCATTTTAGGAAAAAATGGACAATTTATTCTGATTGAGTACAATATTTAACATTCCTTTAAACCCAAAGAATTCCTTAGAAACCAATAAAAACCTGCTGCGGCAGCAAATCAAAGAACTGGTCATTAGCAATTGTGCAAAGCTCTCAGGGCCATATCAGTTTACCCACACCCCATAACCAACAGGGAATTACTTTTGAAGCAAATGCTGTCGGAAGCAGAGCAAGCACAATTCTCCAGCTCATTCTCCCTTTAAGTGCAACTTCCTCCTGGCAATGTGGTATTATTAAATGTACCCTTTTATTATTTTAATAACAATAACAATATTGCACTAACAATACGTAACATATGAATTTTAAAAATGCTTCCATCTAGCAAAGATAACATCAAAAAATTCCTTGTTTTAGATTTACATCAACCCTTAACATGGTTGATATCCCTATCATAACACTGAAGAATTGGTCCTCTTGTAGTTCTAATTCCTTTGCTCACAGTTTGAAGGGTTCAGCAGTCCAAATTCATTCGAAGGAAAGGCAAGGGTCAATTTTTCATATTGAGTTGTTGAATCATGCTGCATGCAATTCCAGATGAACTTTTAATAAACAGTTGTGCGGCATTCTCCTGGGAAAAGGCTGCAGGTGCTTTCTCACCTGCAGGCACTCATTCAGCTGAAAGTTAATGATGCTAAACAGGGCCAGTGAATGGAGTTTACTGAACAAAGAAACCGAAAGACAGGCAACTTCACATTTCCATCCAAATCAAAGGAGAATAAAAGGTGCATACTTTGGAGAGAGCTCACCTAAAATTTGTGAGATGAAGCTGAGCCACTGCAAGCTCCTTCTAAATAAATTCAGGTAAACTCACCTGTATTTTTGTTTATAGCTTTTTTCTTGTATCAGTTGGAATCTTCTGCTTGATGTGGGTGTCTCGGAATTATTGGACACATTTTCCGAGTTAAACATTGAGGCAGCTAAGGAACAAAGTGTATTTGACAATGAAGCAGTTCAGGAATAATTGACGCTTAAGATTTTAAAGAAACTGCTCTTTGCAAAAGCATATGGCACATAGAGAACAAATTTATTTTAAAACTAAAAACCGCTCAGAAGAATGACAAATGGTGTTTAATATACTTTATTGTATATGTGAGCTACGATATTGTCAAGGAATTAGAATAGGGGGTGCTAGTGTGTCCAAAAAGGACGCTGAAATTTCAAATCTTGCAGAAATTGTGAAAATACCTACTTTAGCAACACCAAGATTAGCCAACTAATCAAAGCAATGAATGTTCTCTAAGTGTGTTCTTCCCAATCTTGTGATTTATGAGTGATAATCACAATGAAAAGTCACAATGCGCAATGCTGATTACTGTTTAAAGCTTCTCCAGTGGCATAAATTGTATTAAAGACTCAAGGATTTGGTAATCCAGTTACAGGGTAACAACTGTGCTGTATAATGCTCAATAGCAACGGAGAAGTAGTACATCACTTGAATTTTCTGTTGAAGCATATGGAAACATGTTTCACTTGGTGGGGGGGGGGAATATCTTAACAAATGAAAAGGATATAGTATGCATAGGAATATGGTCAATCAGAAGGACCTAGACAAAAGCAAGCACAACCTATTACAAAGGTAAAGCCTGTGTGCTACCATCAGGTGATAACCATGACCTTTATGGATATGATTTAAAGGTTTATATGTTCAAGATTTATGTTCCCAAAATTGGAACCAGCAGAACAAATGTTAGCAAGATTATAGCAATGAAGATGGCATGGTTTTGGAAATTACATTTCATAATAGGAAGTGGCATTTTCTTTTGTGGACCAGATGATCATATCTCAATCCCTGCTACTGTTATATTTAAAGATAAATAAGGAGTACATAATCAAAGAGGTTGGGTGACAGCATAAGCCACTGAGCTCTGAAGAGGTAAATAATGTTGAGCTATTTGGGAGGGACAACTTGGAAAACATGATGTTTCTAACGCTTGTAAGATATTATAGCTTCAACATACTGTGATTAAAGTTTACATTGTAATTATTTGTGAATTTGGAGCAGATCGAGAGTAGAGGAAAATAGATCTTAGTTGTCACTTCTATGGAATCGTTTATGTTGTAAGAGGTTGGACCATCATTTAGAACAGTGAAATGAAGATATAAATGACAATACAAAACACATGGATTTAAAAAGTTAAGAGTCTCATTGAGATTCCTGGTTAGTTAATTGCTGAATGCTAGTTTTATAACTACAGAATGACAGATAATCAGAGGTCAGAATGAGGTTTCAGTTCAAAAAATAGTTTCATATCAGAATGAGTAAGAATCTTTAAGCTGTCAAAAGTGGGAAGTGGGAAGTGGGAAGTGGGAAGTGGTATTCAGGCCATCAGAGCTGAAAAGAAATCTGAGGATGACCAGAACTCAAGAGAGTTAGTTGAGTAAGAAATCTTAAAATTAAGAAGGGAGTGACACTTCTTTAGGATTGACTGACTGTAAAGGATCTTGCTGGGAAAAGCATTGAATCTTTGTTTTTGCTATTAAAATCTTCATTTTTTTTATCAAGTTTTTTTTGTTGCATGTAATAAACTTGTGTTCTTTTGTTAAAAGAACATTGGCAGGCTTATTTGCATATGTTCAGTGACTGACCACCATGATAACCAAAATTTATGATCTATCAAAGAAGGTTCCCATGCTGGGATCAGACTTGCCCAGTACTGTCATCAGCTGGAATCTCATAGAAACTCAGCTGTACACATAACACTGCGTGTAACAACATTATGGTAGCTACAAGTGTTATGTGCTTGTTTACTTATAATATGTCATTCACTACCATCACAGAGTAAGGGGAACCTGTTCAAGCTCAGGACAAAACTGTAAAGTAACACTCAACAAAGCAAAACTCAACCCTGAGTCAGCCAGCACCTCAAATAGTGACATTTTCAAAAAAAAAATTAGTGATGAAAATCCTTGTATGTGGCTTATCGAGAGATCAGTTGAGACAGACAGGGAGTTAGAATGCAAGTACTTCTGGTGAGCTGTGTAAGGATACACACCTCAGCGGGCGTGCCCTGATTTTAAGCTGGGACATAAGCCACAGACTAAACTGAGCAGTCCAAATTCTAAGCTATAGCCATGGCTAGCTTCAACTTACTTGCCACACCTATAGTTAACCATGAGATAGAATTTCTCAAACCTTGTATCATCTTTGTATCATGTATCATGTGTTCAAGGAAATCAACATATAAACTGAAGTGGGGATGGTGCCTGACACTAGCTTGCCAGAAGTGGCACAGGAGCAGTCATTTGCCACTCATGCCAATGACGTTTCAGTGGCATTATGTAACCCTAAAAGGATAAAGCCTGCAGAAATTCCAGCAATAGACACCACAGAGGAACATGCAAATCCATCTGAGTCCGTCAGAGATGCAAGCAGTGAGCGCTCTGTATCCCCATGCTATGGAACATTCAGCTATGTAGCAACTTCCCAATACTCTGTTTTCCAATAGTGCAGCAAACTTCACAATGCACCAATGACTGCATAATTTAACTTCAGTTCAGCTAAAGGTCAGATTTCTTTCATTCTGCAGAAAAGAAAGTTTCAATTGTCCAAAATCGTGAAATCACACATGCTCTGGAAGACCTATACGTTATAGCATTTGCTATACGTTATACTATACTATACGTTATATGCTATACGTTATAGCATTTGAAACTCCAGCCTAGGAGGAGATGCTCAGAAAGATGATTGCTTATTGTCATTGGTTATGCATTCCAGATGGTCGAGTCTCTCTTCAGGTCTTTGTGGAACAACTATCACACCTGACTTCTGTCCTCCCTGTTGAAACATAGTTTGCTGCTGCAGTTTATCTCAACCAGGCATGGGTAGCTCACTGCATTGTGACAGACCCACTACGTGATTAAAGGGGTTAAAAATTGTGCAGTTTGAAAGTGCTTTCTAGCTCCATTGCACCATTCTTTACTCCTATGTCCCTTATTGTTAAGATTAATAGACACAAGAACTTCAGTAGCAAAGCAATTAAGTGGTCATTGGTACAATTGGAACATCTCACCAAAGGGCTTTTTAATCCATTCCATTACCTCCATGACCCTGTGTCACTTGAAAGTGTTCTAATCAAAACATATCACACTTTAAACTGTGTTTTGCTCCATAAATAAATGGACATAGGAGATAACAGAAATATTGCCAGAGATCAATTATGCCCCTCCAGTGAGTATTTTGAATGTTCAAGAAGCTCTGACCGCAAAAAGATGAGAGTTGATTTTTTAAATATTTTATGAATATGAGTGCATGACTTAAACATCCCTGCCAATTCCTGGGCTCTAGGTCTGGTGAGGGATGAAGGTACATTTGTGTAAAGCAACAAAACAAGAAAATATGCAAATATTGAAGAGTACTTTACAAAGTTTTAGCGCATTGAGTGAAAAATGTTTATGTTCTCCATTCTTGCATATTTTGTTTTAGGTTACTAGGTCGAAATTGCACTAATGAGTCAATGTGATCACATAGCCCTGCCACCCATTCATTCACCCACCACTAACCCCAACACCTGGCAATGAAGCTCGCATTTCTACTGCTAGTTAGCATTTTGTCTTTTTGACGGTTGTGAGTGAGGGAGTTTTGAAAAAAGACTTTAGTGGTTGTTCATTGGCTGCAAAATCCTAATTTAGATCCTAACTAGAATCTTTAGGATCATGAAGAAGTTTGTTAGGGGAGGCGTAGAGAAGTTGTTTCCACCAATGGGTGAAACCAGAACTAGAGACCACAAATACAAGATAATCACAATAAATCCAATTATCCAGGAGAACCTAGTTTACTCAGGGAGTGGTTAGAATGTGAAACTAACTACCACAGGGAGGAATTGGAATGAATTATTCAGACAAGCACAAGGGAGTAAAGAGCTTCAGTTGCAAGAAGCAGGACATTTATAAAAACCATACACACTGGTATGGGCTTATTGGGTCAAATAGCTTGTTTCTATGTAGGAAGTGTTTTATAATACTTGATAATACATGTGTATTAATGTGACATGTTTGAACGTAAATGGAATCACAGATTTGACACTTAGTACTAATCCGTTTTCTTGAAGCCCTTGTATGTTAGGAATCCTACCCAACTTGTGATTCTCTTCAAAAAGAACAGATAAATTGAGGGACCACCCATTGCAACCCTTTGAAGAAGAGCACATGTCCCTGGATTTTAATGCCTTTTTCTCGACTCAACAGGGAGGCAGTAGCAGGGCTGTGCCATATGCTATAACCTGAGTAGTGGCCAATTCAAACACAGGCACTGCATTGTCGCTGGCTGTGAGGGTCACTTCAGTTTCTAACCTTTAGACGTCAGGCTCATTCCAGGCATTCTGAACTTGTGTTGGAGGGCACCTAACGTGCCAAACAGGATCCTCCCATCCAATTTGAAATCAGAGCTTGACAGCTACCAAGTAAAGTCAGCTGCGACAGGTTTCGCTCTCTGCTACTGCATTGAATTTCTTTAACTTCATTTTTGTCTGTATTTTTCATGCCTCTCCTCCTCCACAGGTTGAGTTTCTTCTTCGGTTTTTCTAAAAATCTATAAGAACTTTCTCTCTGTTTACCCACTTCTTTATAATTAGCTGTATCTCTTTGGCAATCTTCAGCCAGAAACGCCGAGTGGATGATCCACCTTGGCCTGCTCCAGTGGTCCCCAGCATCACTGATACCAGTCTTCAGCCAATTCAATTCACTCCACGTGATATCAAGAAATGGTTGGAGACACTGGATGCTGCAAAGGCTACGGGCCCTGACAACATTCCAGCAATAGTACTGAAGACTTGTGCTCCAGAACTTGCTGCTCCCCTAACCAAGCTGTTACAGAACAGTTATAACACTGGCATCTACCTGACAATATAGAAAATTGCCCAGGTATGTCCTGCACAAAAATCAGGACAAATCCAACCCAACCAATTACTGCCCCATCAGTCTACTCTCGATCATCAGTAAAGTGATGGAAGGTGTCATCAACAGTGCTATCATGCAGCACCTGCTCAGAAATAACCTGCTCAGTGACGCCCAGTTTGGGTTCTGCCAGGGCCACTCAGCTCCCGACCTCATTACAGCCTTGGTTCAAACATGGACAAAAGAGCTGAATTCCAGAGGTGAGGGTGACAGCCCTTGATATCAAGGCTACATTCGACTAAGTGTGGCATCAAGGAACCCCAGCAAAACTGGAATCAATGGGTAGCGGGGGGCACAATATCCGCTGGTTATACTCATACCTGACACTTAGGAACATTGTTGTTGGAGGTCAGTCATCTCAGATGCAGGACATTCCTGCAAGAGTTCCTCAGGATGGTGTCCTAGACCCAACCATCTTCAGCCGGTTCATAAATGACCTTTCCTCCATCATAAGGTCAGAAGTGGGGATGTTTGCCAATGGTTGCAGAATGTTCAGCACCAGTCATGACACTTCAGGCATTGAAGCAGGCCATGATTAAATGCAGTAAGACCTGGACAATTTCCAGGTTTGAGCTGACAAGTGACAAGTAACATTCATGCCACCCAAATGCCAGGCAATGGCTATCTCCAATAAGAGACAACATAACCATTGCCCCCTGATCTACGGTGGTGTTACTATCATTGAGTCTCCCACTGTCAACATCCTAAGAGTTACCATTCACCAGAAATTCAACTGGATTTGCCATATAAATACAGTAGCTACAAGTGGAGATCAGAGACTAGGAATACTACAACAAATAAATCATCTCTTGGCTCCCAAAGCCTGTCTACCATCTACAAGGCACAAGTCAGGAGTGTGAAGGAATACTCCCCACTTGCCTGGATGAGCGCAGCTCCAACAACACTCAAGAAGCTTGACACCATCCCGGACAAAGCAGCCGGCTTGATTGGCACTATATCCACAAGTATCCACTTCCTCCACCATCGACGCTCAGTAGCAGCAGTGTGTAATATCTACAAGATGCACTGCAGAAATTCACCAAAGATCCTCAGACAGCACCTTCCAAACCCATGACCACTTCCATCTAGAAGGACAAGAGCAGCAGATACATGGAAACGCTGTCACCTGCAACTTCCCCTCCAAGTCACTCACCAATCTGACTTGGAACTATATTGACATTCCTTTATTGTCACTGGGTCAAAATCCTGGAACTCCCTCCCTAGGCACCTTATAGCTCTACCTATAGCACCCTAACTGTATCGCAGCTGTTAAAAAAGGCAGGTCATCAGCACTTCTCCAGGGATGGGTAATAAATGCCACAAATTAATTAAAAAATTCATTTATACTCTTAACCTTTCAGGTCCAGTGACCCTTCCTCAGAACAGTTCTGAGGAAGGGTCACTGGACCCACAATGTTAACTCTAATTTCTCTCCAAAGATGCTACCAGACATGTTGAGCTTTTCAAGCAATTTCTGTTTTTGGTTCTGATTTCCAGCGTCCGCAGTTCTTTCAGTGAGTTTCCATATCTCATTAGGATAGCTTCATTCTGAAGGCTAATGCATCAAAAATTCACAAATGATCTGGACATGGAAAATTTTTCATGTTGCTGACAAAATCTCACAGATACAGTCATTGGTTTAACACAGTAATAAACAATTACAGTCAGTGAAATCAAAATGAACATTTAGAATTGTATCAGTTTTCAAGAACCATTTTTCATATACGTTCTTCAACATGGTATTTATCCCCAGCAATGGAATAGGCCATGTTTGGACAAAAATCAGAACGATGTCATGGAAACTCCACTGACGCATAATCTTATTGAAGCACCACGGATTGTTTTCATAGATAGAGATAGTAGGAACTGCCGATGCTGGAGTCTGAGATAACAAGGTGTGGGGCTGGATGGACACAGCAGGCCCAGCAGCATCAGAGGAGCAGG
>JAHRHZ010000082.1:339366-482136 GCA_024137785.1 Ginglymostoma cirratum
CCACACCTTGTTATCGCAGATTTTTTTCGTAATCACCCTGTTGTGTAGCCACGATGCCAATCTATATTTGTATCATTATATTAATGATACTCTGATAGAAAGGAATAGTTTGTCATGTCAACACTTTTTAATGAGGAAAGTAAAGTAATTCATATAGTGGAATAGGACAAGCCAATCCACCATCTGGGTAACTAGATTGATGAAAATATGAAACACACAATAGAAAATAACTAGACTTAATGCAAAAAAGGGAACAAGCAACGTGTGCCACATTTGAAATCTCCCTATAAAGTACAAATGCTGAACTAGCTTGGAGGTGGGAAGAAAGCACTTAACAATAACTGAAAGAAACTTCTTTCTTTTGCTTGGAAACCTTGTTAACCTCACCACTGGATTAATTTCCAGGCAATTGTAATTTTCTTCCTGTGAAGAGCATTTCATTGAAACAAAGAAAAATAGGCTATTAGGACCTTCAAGGCTGCTCCACCACTCAGTATGATCACAGCTGATCGTCCAACCCTGTTCTTCCTTTCTCCCCTATCCCCTTTGATCCTTTAGCCCTAGAAAATGTATCTATCTCCTTGAAAATATGATGTGCAGGTACCAATGTTTGATTGGGATGGACAAGATCAGAAATCACACAACACCAGGTTATAGTCCAACAGGTTTATTTGAAAATACAACCTTTCGAAGCCTCACCCCTCCTTCAGGTGTTAGTGCGGGAGGTAGTATCAGACACAGAGTTTATAAGTAAAAGATCAAAGGGTCACACCACTGATGAGGATGTATGAAACAAACCTAAGATGCAGTTAAATCTTTAATCAGTTAGAAGGTTTTAATTGATTAATATGTATATGTAAAACCCCAAATTCCTTGCAAGTCAGTCCTGAGAGAACTAAAGGTTTTATTAATGTAAAGAAGAGGTGACATTTTAGGTCAGACAATGCACATTAGGTATAGTGGGGCCTTGTTTGGTATCTGTGTTTTTTATTTTTGAAGTCTAAAGTAGGAATTTATAAAATGCCACATTGACTGACTGGCTATAAATTGTGTGATTTTTGAACAAAATGTAACGTATCTGCCAATATAAATTCACCCCATAGATTCATGTGTGTCTGTGTCTGTGGGTGTATAGTGCAGTGGGGTCACTTGTCGTGCAACACGAACCCAAAATCCTGGATGAGGCCGTCCTCATGGATACCAAACTTGGCTATCAGCCTCTGCTCGGTGACTCTGCATTGTTGTGTATCCCAAAGTCCACCTTGGAGGACATTTACCTGAAGATCCAAGGCCGAATGTCCTTGACCGCTGAAGTGTTCCCCCACTGGGAGGGAACATCCCTGTCTGGCGATTGTTGTGCTGTGTCAGACCTAAAATAAGCTCTTACTACCTCTAAAATGTCACCTCTTCTTTACACTGATAAAACCTTTAGTTCTCTCAGGAAATTGACTTCAGAGGAATTCGCGGATTTACACATGTATATTAATCAATTAAAACATTCTAACTAATTAAAGATTTAACAGCATTTTGGTATGTTTCATACATCCTCGTCAGTGGTGTGACCCTTTGATCTTTTACTTATAAACTCTGTGTCTGATACTACCTCTCTCACTAACACCTGAAGGAGGAGTGAGGCTCCAGAGGCTTGTGTTTTCAAATAAATCTGTTGGACTATGACCTTTTCCTTGAAACTATTCAGTGTTTGGCCTCAACCATTTTCTGCGGCAGTAAATTCCACAGGTTTACCACTCTCTGGGTGAAGAACTTTCTCCTTAGCTCTGACTGAAAAGGCAAACCCCTTTCCTTTTAGACTGTGATCCCTGGGTCTGGAGTCCTCTGATATGGGGAACATCCTTCTTGCGTCCACCCTTTCTAATCCTTTCTATTTTATAGTTTCTATGAGATTTCACGCAACCCCCCGCGGGCCGCGCGCCCACCCCCATTCTTCTAAATTCAAGTGAATAAAGTCATAACCAATCTGGTGCCTTCATATACATCACTCCCACCATCCCAGCAATCAGGCTGGTAAACTTTCTTTGCAGTCCTTCCATTACCAGCACATCCTTCCTCAGGTCAGACCAAAGCTGCTTATTGTGCTCCGTGTGTGGTCTTGACAATACTCGACAACTCTCACTAGGAAAGTCAGCATACCATTTGCCTTCTTCACTGCCTGCTGCACCTGCATACTTACTTTGTGACTGGTGTACAAGGTCTCATTTCATCTCTTCCTTTCCCAATCTATTGCCATTCAGGTAATAATCTGCTTGCCTGTTTTTGCTAGCAAAGTGTGTAACCTCACATTTATCGATATTATACTGCATCTGCCATGTACTTTCACACTTAATTAACTTGTCCATATCACACTGAAGCTTCTCTGCGTCCTCCTCATAGCATATCCTCCCAGCCGACTTTGTGTCATCTACAAACTTGAAGATATGACACATTGTCTCCTCATCTAAAACATTAACATATACTGTGAATAACTGGGGTTGGCACTGAACCATGTGGTACTCCACTAGTCACTACCTGCCACTGGGAAAAGACCTGTTTATTCCTATTCTTTGTTTCCTATCTGCCAACCAGTTCTCAATCCATTTCAGCACACAACTCCAATCGCATATGCTTTAATTTTGCGTACCAATCTCTTATGTAGGACCCTACTGAAAGCCTGCAGAAAATCCAGATAAACCCCATCTAAACCACATCCCTCATGCCCTGAACTACTTACATCCTTTAAAAAGCCCAGCAGATTTGTCAAGCATGACTTAGCCTTCACAAAACCATGATGTGGAGGGGCCTCCTGTCCATTAGGCCACCTCCCACCCCATATTATTGGGATGTTACTTGCGTCCTTCAATTGGCCTGCTGTCTCTTTGTTCCCCATTACAAATTCCCCTCTTTCTGACTTTAGGGAACTTATTCATTTTTACTAAGCTTTTTATCTTCCCATACCTCTGGAAGCTTTTGCTATCATTTTGCATGTTCCCTGCAAACTTACTCTCGTGCTTGGTTTTCCCTCTCTTAATCATTCTGTTCATCTCCCTTTGCTGGAGATTTTAAACTGTTCCCTGTCTTCAGGACTGTTCCTTCTTTTAGCCAAATTGTGTGTTCTTCCTTTATTTAGAATTCCTGATTTTAATAGTATCCCTAATTTCCGTTCCTCACCATGATCTGACGATGTTTCCTGTTTTATTTTTATCGCAAACTGGGTTGAATAACTTTAGCAGTTCATCCGTGTGTTTTTAAATGTTTACCATTGCCTCTCTATCATCATCCCTTCAAGTAACAATTCCCAGTTTATCATAGATAGCTCATACCTCATATCATTGTAATTTCTTTGATTAAATTCAGGACCCTAGTCTCAGAAACGATCACACCACTTTCCATCTTAATGAAGAACTCTATCCTGTTCTGGTCACTCTTCCCTAAGGGCCCACACACAACTGGATCATCAATTATTCCTTCCTTGTTATATAGTACCCAGTTGAGGATAGCCATTTCTCCCATTAGTTCCTCAATGTATTAATTCATAAAACTATCCTGTATATCCTAGAAGAATTCCACTAAGTTATTGCTATGAACTGATTAAAGATTCAGTTTCATCTGGTTGGCTATTTTACTGTGGAATT
Organism: Ginglymostoma cirratum; assembly: GCA_024137785.1. Classification (NCBI taxonomy): domain Eukaryota; kingdom Metazoa; phylum Chordata; class Chondrichthyes; order Orectolobiformes; family Ginglymostomatidae; genus Ginglymostoma; species Ginglymostoma cirratum. The sequence continues at coordinate 342,996 of JAHRHZ010000082.1, forward strand.
TGCACTATGTGGCATATTGCTATCAACTTCAATCAATTGATTGTGAGTTATCAGGTGGCTAATAACTGTAAAATCTTAATAGGAAGAAACAACTTCTCTGTGATTTCTTTTTAACTTTCCAATTTATTCTGCATGTCATTACAAATAATAAAGATGCATTCGTAAAAATGGAATAAATATTCTCCATGAGCTGAAACATATCCCTCCTTCAGTATAATTCATGCTATACATTGCAGGCATTATCTTCCTGCCTGCACCAGAGCCTCACAATCTATTAAAGTTGGGACCTGCCCACAATGCAAGAAAGCTGATAAAATCAGAGAACTGCAGTAAGTAGTGCTGCCAAGTCAGCCGAGAACAAAGGTATCCATCCTCTGGAGAGATAAAAGAAAGAGAGCAAGTAAGCAACATGTCCTCCAACTAGGACAGTGCCACAAGTTACAGGAGTGTACCAGAGAATTATTATGAATTACACTGAGTGACATGACGAAACAAACATCAACAGTGCTTGAAAATTCAAAAGGTTGGGGTGTGTTTTTGATTTTAGTGTAATTAAAACCAAAACATCAATTATTCATACTTCTAGAGTGATTTGCATGTAACAGAAAAGTTTTTTCCATAACACAACTTTTAAGAAATCATCACTTGAAATAATAAAACAACATTACCCTTCTTTTTCCTTACATCCTTTCAATTAACCTCTCAGGCCTCTTTCTCTTTCTGTCTGGATACCTCCTTCCATTTCCATCAGCTTTCCTCTACTTTCTTGGCACCTCTGATTGTGTCCGTCTGAAATTTATTGACTATCAACATCTATTAATATTTGTGATGGTGACATTAATTGATTTGCCTTACTCAAAGCCTTGACTCACTTCGCTGTGCTGGTAGATTCTGCAGTACTGGCAAACTTCATTTCTTCAGGATTTTCACTTTCTCTCTGACCAATAGCAAACTCTTCACACATTCATATTTCAAAGTTTTAAGTACTTCTTGTATATTCTAGATTGTGCAGTTATTCTGTAAAGTAATTGAAAGTGTGTCAAAGTGTGACGTGGAGATTACTGCCTAAATTATAACCGAGCGAATATTTCTGCAAGGTCTCTTCACAAATTGTCCATTTATTTTTGCATCACTGTTTGATTCTGGGCGATATGCAAGTTGTAGAGTGTGTTTGACTCTATTCTTACCAAAAAATATTTCAAACATAAACTGTGGACTGTTTTCGGGCACAAACCAATTCTCAAAACTTAATCGTTTGTGTGCATATGGCATTGGTTATAGACTCAACATTTATTCACTTGCTATATTGACTCAGGCAAGGTACTCTTTTCTTTCCACTCCAAAAATAAAGTGACAGATACTCATTCCCTTGATTTCCTTGTGCTTGGCAAATGAAATGAACCTTTGTTGGATCATTTCTCAATCTGAGATACACTTCACAACTTTTCACCAACTCTTCATTGACTGTCTGCACCATGGATTTTATATGAACTAACTCTGTATGATCTTGATGAATTAGCCCAACAATCTGTCTGTAAACCTTGGAGGAATAATGACTCTTAAATCCCATAGAAGACTGCCTTGATCGTCATTTACATAATTTCTATGTGTGAATACTCGTGCAATTTCTCGAGATCACATCACCAGCTATGACACAATTGAGTATTTTAGAAAACACCGCATCCTTGCAAGTTTCTTCATTAATTTCTCTGGTAATTTGTATATGTGAAGTAATTCACAGATAACTCAGTGGCTTGAAATGAATCAGTCATCTTGGGAAATCTCAAAAAAAATCCACGTGTGCATCATCAGCCGATGTGCAATATTTAGTCTCATACCGATGGCAAACGTTATTTTTTGGCCCTGTTTGTTCAAAGATCACTTTGTGCTCTCTTTGCACTTTCTCGGTATTAAATGTCCCCGTTTTGGTCCTGAACATAAATCACTCAGCCCAGTTTCCTCCCTCATATTACTGTCAAATGGTAGTAATGGCAAATAATGGGATGCATCATCATAGTCTACGTTGATATTAACTTTAGCTAAAACTGTCACTGTTAAGGAAAACTGTTACTGGAATTACCAATTGAATTAACATGAGGTTTGCGGAAGAGAATATAACTCCTGAACTCCTTGCATTCTGCTTCTGAGATAGTAGACACTATCAACAATGAATGTAAGTTGTGAATCTGTGACTTCCATTTCTACTGTGGCCACTGGAATTATTGTTCAGACGTAATGCTGTAATGTTCCATATACCATTTTATGTGTGCTCTCAGTGAGTACAGCTCTCGCTCTTCCAGCTCAATTAGCATCAAATTCTGATCCCATATCTATTATATGTATAATTGAGGAATTCCAGAGACCTGAACTAGCATTAGATTGACCATGACTTTTAACAAGTGTATGGCTGTGACATAATGTATGACTGTTTTTGTTTTTGTGTCTGTGTATCATTAGAATATGACTGACTTTTCCCATAGCTCTTTAACTGGAAACGGGCTTGCTTAAATGGCTGGTGTCTATAACAGCAACGGTAGCATCTAAGATTCTGACTTCAAGTCTCTAAACTTGGCTTCTGTATCCTGGACTTTGCTGGCCTCCCAGTGGACCTCCCCTCCTTGCTCAGGAAAAGAGCATCTTTGCAATTTGCAACTTATTCTCTTTGTGCAATTTCCTTGCTGTGGACATGTTGCAGGTTCCTCATTTATCGGTCATCCCTAGTTGCCCTTGAGAAGGTGGTGGTAAACTACCTTCTTGAACTGCCGCAGTCCATGTGCCGTAGGTTGACCCACAATGCCATTAGGGAGAGAATTCCTTCGTAATGTATTGCCTTCACTCAAACGCTTTGCTTAAATTGTATTATTCTTTCAATATACAAACATAAAGTGCTTTCTAAATTTGCACCACACCCTCAGTGATGTGAGGGTTTATTTAATCCAAGAATGTAGTCTGCAACAATCTCATTTGGCATGCTTCTTTCATTTGGGACATAACTCTGAGTCTTCGTCATATCTTAATCTGAGCCTACAAGTTTGCTCATTTCAGAATCTTCCGCATCACTGGAGTCTCACTTGCAATATTGGTTTGAACTACCTCAGAAGCATCTGTCCTCATCATGAGGAAGAAAATTTTACTTTATCCTCATCTCTCCTTTTTTTTTGTTTACTTTTTAATTTAACTTATTCAACCTTATTTAACTAATCAACCTGTTCAGAAATGCTATTACACGTCTCTGGAGCAGGTGTATCTTGAACCTGGGCTTCCCAGTGCAGGGGCAGGTATGCTACCACTGAGCCTCAAGAGGGCCCCTACATCTTTTATTCACTTTCAGCCAAATGTGTAGCATTTGTTCATGACTATACTCATCCCATTTATCATGATAGAATTTCCCAGTTGTCCTCAAATATACCTTGAGTACAATTTTTTTCAATTACGTGCTATCCTGTTTTAGTCTGTGTTTGAACTTGATATGTACACAATGTGTACACAGAACAATCTTTCAAATTGCTGAAACATTCTCAACATCAAGTTTAAGTTACAAAACTGTTTCAAAATATTTCAGTCCTTAATGTCTTAAATGAAAAGTTTTTAATAAAAAAATTTCATCCCAGCCCTATCGTGATATTCTGTGGGCTTTTTTGCATATTGACCGACTAAGATGGCCACAAGCTCAATGGGCAGTCATTATTGAACTAATTTTATTTACTCATCCCCAACAGAGAAAGCAGCAGATGACAGGATAACAAAATGCTCAGATCTATCAGTATACCACCAGCTTTTTTTCTATTCAAATGTTAAATCTATTCAATATGACAAGAAAATAGTAATTTACTCTCTTTACTTAAAGCAAGCAAATAAGCAGACAGGTAGGACATTCGCCTTATGATTGTCAAAACCAGTTATTGTTCAACCTATCACAGAATACCTCCTGAACATTCTCGTTTTGTTTTAACAAGTAAAGAAAATGGTATCTCACATTTATCAATATGTGAATCCTTTGAATATGTGCTAGCTCCTTCAGTATTTGGCTTTCATTCTCTTTTCATCAACTGTGCATCTTTTCAAGGACAATGCAGCTTTGTTAGGCACTAGCAGAGTGTTTCTTTCCATGCATCTTTTAAATATTGAACAAGTGCTTCAAGTTGCCAACATTCGTCTGCAGTCCTTTTGCCTTTCTAGCAATTTCAGAAACATTGTTAAGTTAAAGTAGAACATTGGACTAGGCTTTCAATAACCTTCTTATGTGAACAACAAGTGCTTAGTGGTAGACGAACGGGTTACATTTTGATTTAATGTTTAATGGTTACAAATACTCCTGCATTAGCTCTTTCTCAGCCTCACTTTTCACCCTTTCCTGGGAGAAGATACATGCCATATTGATCATGTTTCTGATCTCTGCTGGTTACAGCAGTAAATCTGAATAATTAAGTTAAGATTCAGTAGATTCGGATATGCAGCAGGCTAATGGCTCAGTGGTAAATATACATAGATAATGCCATGAAGCCTTTTAAGTGCCTTTACACATGGCAGTCTGAACATAAGGTTCTTTGGCTTAAAACGTGTCTCCCATTGGGTACGATTAGCTCACTGAATGCTTTACAATGACATAATAAAACAAGATAGAGACACCTTGTTGACATGCAAAACTATTACTTTGATTTCAAAAAGGAACCCATTTTAATAGAGAATAGGGCACCCTCATTTGGATAATGGAATATTTTTTCTAATTGAAGAATCAGGTTGGTTTGTTTGCTGATATGTCTGTCATTGGCAGGATTTGTTAAATGCAATTGTAGGAATGTTTAATGCAGCCACGGACTCAGTGAACGTTAATTAAAGAAGGCTGTGTACACAATATTCATAAGGCTGCGCATTCAGATAGAATTTAATTCAAACCAAACAAGACGTCCACTTTTATCATCCAACTGTGCAAAAGTCGCTATGACCCAATTGTGCAGTCTTACCATCACAGTAGTAACAGAGTAATTATTTGAATGTTCAGTGCTCAAACAGTTAGATTTATTGACGGCTTGAGAGAAATATCTGGGCCTTTTTTAAAAAAAATGTTCATGAAGGCATTGACTTGTGCTCAACTTGGGTTTATGTGCAGTTGTGATACTCCAGTGCTTTGTCCAAGTGTCTATTTCTTATGTGTGAGCATAGACATTGAGTGTTGGCAAACTATTCACGCGTAGAGATTACCACAGTTGAACCAGATCTATTCTTGAGTAGAAACTGATCCGGACACAGTGAAAGGATAACTTAACACAGATCAAAGAATAAGAGGGCTAGTATAGAGTTTTACTATGTCTCACACAAATATCTTTAAATGCTCCTTAAAAAAAATGAGATTTTAAAATGTTTTGTTGGCAAATGTGCCAGGTAATCATTTTGATCATTATAGCAAGAAGTTAGCTAATATTTACTACTCTCAGAAGAGAAGGGGTGAATCAGTTCCCTTCGACTCATCTTTCTTGTTTTGGCTGCTGGAAAGATGCATTGTTCATTTTACATCCCTTTAAAAATCTATAGTTACCCAGTTTCTATTACATCAGTAAGAAGCAAATTACAGTGCTTTCTCAAGTGAAAAAAAGAGTAATTTTCTTAACTCCTAACCTTGAGAAAAATGATAAAGACATGACCACTAGTACTCATGCAAGAATACTGTTTATAATAAAGGGCGCAAGATTCCAGTTCAAAAGGAATATTGAAGACTATACCAGTGTACTTAGGGTATCCTTGATATGTAAAGGTTTTAACCTTTGACCACAGTTATTTAATTGAATCCTAGAATCCACAATGGAATTGAATACTTCAGATCCCTTTAATTTCTCTGTATCTTTGTGTTTCTTTCCAGTTTGTGCTGTCACCAAGTATTTGATCCTTTTGAGAGACACAAAGAAAGCTATATCCATTTGGTTCCATCACAAATCCATTTCACCAACTTCACCAAAAACACTCCCAATATACAGCTGGTTTGTGTATCCTAATGTAGTGAATTCATTGTATCCAAGCTTGACAATTGCAAGTCATGTCTTTTATCTTTAGTAAGTGAAACTTGCCATACAGGGTAAACCAAAATAAGACATGAGGGTTTCTTCATGCCTGATTGGGTGGACCATTTGTGGTGAATAGTTTGCCAACACTCAATTAGCATTAGGCTATATTTTGTCAAGTAGCAGCTAAGTGTCAATTTGGCAAATATTGTGGAAGGTTTCTCCTCATGAGGCCTAGCAGGATTTATTAAGCTATCTTCCCAAACTCACCTCATTCCCAATGCCACTATAATACCCTGCTGGCTGTGTCCTCCCTCTCACCACAGCTGGAATCTCCTTGGATCCCTGGCACCAGTACCAGTGCCAGGTTTAAAGACCAATCATGCACCCAGTCAAGCACCGCCAGTCCAGAGATGCCCCGCATGGTTTATGTGAATTGCCACAAACGTGTCGGACTTGGGGAAATTGGAGTCTTGCTTTGTTGACATGAACCTGGAGGTCATTGTCGATGGAGTGGTGCAGAGGTGGGCAATCATCTTTGCTTAGCACTGGCAGAGGAGACAACACGATCAAAAGCTACCAGCTTAGTCTGACATTACTACCCAGATCAGTGCTGTTTCCACAGCCTAGAGCAATGGCCACAGTGTAGGAAGAAAATCAATTACCTTCTCCAATCCACCAGGATAATAGTTCACACTCTTCTATCTCTTCTATTGCACCCACCTCCCACCAAAGCTCATGCTCTACCACTCCCTCTTTCACATGTAATATCTTGCCCCCCTCACACTCTCTTCCACTCAATTACCACTGCCACCTCCCCCCCCCCACCACCTCCCCACACTACTAATCCTACAGGACCTCTGAGCTGCCTGCTCACTCATTCAGGTCACCTCAGTCTCTTTCCCTCACCTACACCAGCGCTAACAACTGTGCCAGCCACTTTCATCTTACTAATCCCTCCTTTGCTTCATTTAAGAAACCAATCACAAGGTTTTCTTGAAAGAAAGAGCAATTTCCTTATCTGCCAAGCTAAAGAGAAGATGCAAAGTCAAACAGATAGATACTTAGGCACCGGGGTTGAAAAGGTTGGAAAATTCATAGTGTCCCGTACAAAAGAAAGATAAAAGAAGTGTATAGTTTAAAATCTTTACAGGTGTCCTTGAGGCGTAAGTGGTTTAACCTAAGACCACAGTTGTTTAATTGATATGTCTAAGGAGTGGAGAATATTTCACCTCTCTTTAAGTTTAGAATGTCTGGATGTTTTTATCTAATTTGTATTGTTACCAATTGTTTTGTCCTTTGAGAGACCATGAGAACCAGCTGGTTCCAGTCATGAATCAACTCCTTATCTCCATCAAAAGTAGCTTTCTGAAATAGAAATAAATGCAGTATTACGCATTCCATTTTCTGATGTCATTGCCTGCAACTATCAAGCCTGGAAACCATGTCTCAAATCTCCAATATGTAAACTTACCGTATAGGTGGAAATCAAAATAGGAGATGAGGGTATCTTCGTGTCTGACTGGGTGGCAGATGATTCTGTTCATTCCACATTGATCTCATGAACATTGACTAACCCGTATAGTTAGCTGATTCCTCTGGCCATTTTAAGTCAATATTTTTCCTTTTTAAAACCTTTTCAGTCCTTGGAATCCCAGGTATTAAAATCAGACAATATAATTTGAAAATCAGTGGTTCATTTTTTTTAGCAGTGTCATGGCATCATTTCATTTATTTTAGTGGTTGTGATTCAGCAAAAATGTTGCACAGGACATTTGGAAAATTCCCTGCCTCTCCTTTAACATTGCCATGCAAAATTTAACAAGCAGCTTACGCACACTGGTACAGGCAGTGAAAAGCTCAATTTCATGTTTTGTGTCGTGAATAAGGAATGTAGTTAATTTATTTTTCCCTCCACAACCTAAAAGTCATAAGACCAATGGTCATGGTCCAAGCAAAATGGGTTAGTTCAAACTCTGGACTACAGGTTGAACCGTGGAGCTTTCTGGGATGTTATGGATGTGTGTCCTTCCTGTCAATGGGATTCATGGATTGACCAAGAATTAATAAGATGTGAGAAACGGAGAACCACGCATCCTGCAGTGGATGGAATTGTCTTGCTTTTTCTGCTGCTGCAAATCTTTAAACAGTGTGCACAATGATGTCAATCTTGTATTCAATATTCAAATATGTGCAGTAACTGATTTGTCCTGTTTCAGAAATGGTGCACAGGGAGACAGTGGTGTTGCGGTAATGTCACTCGACAAGCAACCCGTAGTCCGTTTCTTGACAGCCAACACCACCACGTCGCCCTCCCCCGACCGACTTTCCCGTGGCATCTTCTCATGTGATCGCAGAAGGTGCAACACCTGCCCCTTCACCTCCTCCCTGCTCACCATCCAAGGGCCTAAACAGTCTTTCCAGGTGAAGCAGCATTTCACCTGAACCTCCTCCAATCTTGCGTATTGTATTCGCTGCACCCCAATGTGACCTACTCTACATTGGAGAAACCAAACGCAGACTTGGTGACCACTTTGCAGAACACCTCTGGTTTGTGCACAAGCATGACCCCGACCTTCCCATAGCTGATCATTTTAACACAGCGCCCTGCTCACATGCCCACTTGTCTGTCCTCGGCATGCTGCAGTGCTCCAGCGAATCACAGTGCAAACTGGAGGAACAACATCTCATCCTCAGACTAGGCACTTTGCAATCTTCTGGGCTGAATGTTGAGTTCAACACCAACAAATCTTGAACCCATTTCCATTCCTTTCCTTTCTTTTAGTTTTACTTGTTACATTCTCTGTCACCGTGTCCCCTCTCCCCTCCCCTCGCTCCAGTGGGACTGTCTGTTCTTTCAAGCCTGGCAGTTAGACACACCACTGTTCTGCCATTATCACATTCTGATCGCTTAATCTGCACTTTCCTCCACCTCTTCACACCCACCGTCCCACTATGGCATAAAGGCTGCCCCCTCCACATTTCACATCAACTTGAAACATTAGCTTGCTCTCTCTCCAAGGATGCTGCCTGACCCGCTGTGATTTTTTTGTTTGGTTTCAATCCAGAGGGCAGAGGTTCATATCCCACCACTACAGCTGGTGGAATTGAAAGATTAGTCTCTGTTATGGTGATCATGACAGCTACCATCAAACTACAAGGGTACTTGTGCTGCAGTGGTAGTGTCCTTACCTCTGAGCCAGGAAACCTGGGTTTCAGATGTGTAATCTCCGAACAGGTTGATTAGAAAATATCCAGAAATGATGCATCTAAAAATGGTGAGATGATGAGAGTGATAACAGATGATGGTTCTCAATAAGCACAGATTTGATTTTGGGAATTAAGATTGAAGAATAACAGGCCTGTGAAGTGCCAGAATTTTGGAGCATCAACTTTGGCTCAGTGGTAACACCCAGTTCAAAATGAGAAGGTTTTATGATCAAGCCCCACATCGGAAACTTGCGGGATAATGCACTGAAGGAGTAATGTGCTGTTGTGAGTTTCTGCTGATGTTCTACATACATACTGGTCTGGGCCTGGTACTTGTTTATGTTCAACCAGATGCTTTTGGAGTGTGATGAAAAGTACTTTTCAAATTTGATTTGTAGTTACAATTGAGTTACTTATTAACCATACAAGTTTCAGATATTGAAATCCAGGTTTTTTTTAGAAAGGGTTGTTTGCAGTTGGCTTATATGTAATTTGTATTACAAATTAAGTAAGTTTTTTTTTTACAGTCATAGAGATATACAGCATAGAAACAGACCCTTCGGTCCAACTCGTCCATGCTGACCAAATATCCTGGATAAACCTAGTCCCATTTGCCAGCATTTGGCCCATATCCCTCTAAACCCTTCCTATTCATATATCCATCCAGATGTATTTTATATGTTGTAATTGTAATAACATTCTTGGTCTACACTAACTGGGGAGGACAATATGAAAATTTCTATCTCAGAGTCTAGAGGGAGTGAAGCGTGGTAGATTTCTTTGGCAATCCAGTGGGAAGGGGAGATGGCGGACTGCTTAAATGGATCTTGAACGTGAAGTAATAATCTGTTTGCAGCATGATGGGGTGTGGATGGGATGTGACCATTCTCTGATCATCAGGACAAAGAATGAGTTCAGATTACTCAGACTATCAGATATAAACTTATACCATCAATTTTCAGGTATTCGGAATACAAACCAGGAGCTCAAATTGATTTTGATATCCCTAGATCCCTAGAAGTTGCACTGTTATTTCTCTGCTTCATCGCCTGCTTTCACTCCCTCCAAACCTTGGTTATATTCTGCAGTGTCAGATATTGAAGTGCTTATCAATAAACCATTATTGTCAGTCATCCCTACAATATTACTCAGAGCTGTCAGCTTGGAATATTTGAGTTTGTGTTTACGTTTGAGTGACTCAACATATGTAAGAAAACCTATCAAAACAGCCAGCTTTTAATACCTGACTGTATATGAGATAATAGTTGTATTTAAAATCATTGCTGTGAGCAACTGGATGGAAGAACATTAAAAGAAAATGGGGTGCTTTGGAAGGATACTTTCCTGACAACCCTGTGTGCATGGGCCGAAATGACAAAGCGAACAGTGTGATTGGCAGTGCAATAAAACAGTTCAGCTTGAAATCTTGCGAGCTCTTGTTCTCTTTATGTGACGAGTTCAACTGACTGATCCCTGTCAGAGGGAAATCAAGGGCTCTGTTATCAGAATATTCAGCTTGTTTCCTGCTTTAACCTATCAATGCAACAGCTGGAAATGCTGACAACACTGCAGTACTCAATCACAGGCTATAATCAAGTATTTATCAATTAATTGATCTCTGGTATTTTCCTAAGTAGCACAATTGAGATTTGCTGAAATGCTCTGTGTACTAATGGTATGCTTTATAAAGCGGTATGATTTTATAAGAGCTATGCTCATCAGTTGTAATAGTCATTTTCAGAACAATGTGCTCATATATTTGGTAATTATTAAACCTTACCAATTTGGGACAATAAGCGCTGACTGACTTTAGACCCTGAGGAATTCCAGGAACAATTTTTGTTCCTGGCCTCACTTGGGAATTCGGTAGTTTGGAATATTACAGTTGTTTTCTAAAGTTCACTGGCAAATGTTTCTTGCAAAATAGGATGATGAATATCTCTGCACATACAGTATATAAACTAAGACCCAAACCATTCTGATTCTGAGAAATGTTACAAATTTGTCCTGTGTTCTTTTCAGGGTAACCAAGAAGCCACAGCCCCTCCGGAAGCGATGGCACAGCCCTACCCCCCTGCCCAGTACCCTGCGCCACAGAACGGAATCCCAGCGGAATATGCTCCAGCACACCCGCACGCTACTCAGGACTATGCTGGACAGACCACGGTACCAGAGCACGCCATGACGATTTACACACCAACACAGACGCATTCCGACCAGCCTTGCACTGATGCAAACACACAGTCCTTAACAGGCACATCTACAGTACCGGTAAGTGCCAATTGTGAAGGGCATGGACAGACTGGACAGTCAGAAGCTTTTTCCCAGGGTGGAAGAGTCAGTTACTAGGGGGCATAGGGCATAGGTTTAAGGTGCGAGGGGCAAGGTTTAAAGGTGATGTACAATGCAAGTATTTTACGCAGAGGGTGGTGGGTGCCTGGAACTCGCTGCTGGGGAAGCAGATACGATAGTGACTTTTAAAGAGCATCTTGACAAATATATGAATAGGATGGGAAAAGAGGGATACAGTCCCCAGAAGGGTAGGGGGTTTTAGTTGTGACAGGCAGCATGTCGGTGCAGGTTGGAGGGCCGAAGGGTCCTGTTCCTGTGCTGTAATTTTGCTTTGTTCTTTCTGTTCTTTGTGCCCAGTTGGTCTTGGTTCTGTTAATGGGCCGATGAAGAGTCGTGAGCCCAAAACAAATCCTTTTTAAGAAAACTGAAGTTCATTTTGAAACAATGAAAAATATCCTCACTCAGAGATGAGTTGGACAGTCTGTTACCACACTCTTCTTGCAATCTCTGAGGAGCTCCCTTCTAAGCACTGGCTGGATCTCTCCGATGCTTGCTGCTGCTAGGTGGGGACAGAAGGGAGAGAGGGAAGCTGTGGAGCAGGGGATGGTGAGGGAGAAGGCTGCTGAGAGGGAGTCTGGAGGGTGTTAGGAGGATGCGAGGTGAACTGGGAGAGAGACAAGCTGGTAAGAAAGTGAACAAGATTTTAGCCTCTCAACTCAGGGAAATTCGGCTAATTAGGAGCCAGGAAAGCTTGAATTCACTGAGGCAATTAATTCCTTGCTAATGAATGTGGAATGTCTAGCTTAAGGTTGCGTATGATGGGGTGGTATAAGAAGCGAGGAAAAAGTAATGAATATTATTGTAGTGAATCTTGTGACATTTAAATCTGAGATGCAACAAAAAGTACAGTAACTGCCAACTTTCCGGCTTTGTGGATATGTGAAGGAAATTCATGAGTTGTGATCTCATGAAGGCATGTTTAACGTGATGGTATTTTTATGTGCAGAATTATGTCAGATATTTTTGAAAAGAAAAGTTTGTTAACTTCTGCCTGTAGTCTTGAGCCAACTTGAATATTTTGGTGTCTGAAAAATTGACATGAAATTAATTTTGTGTCGTTGCTAATTATCAAGGATATTGGGGTATTTGTTTAATTATCCTTCTGTTTGAGCCCAAATACTCATATGTCAATACAAACACATCTGCACCACTGAACAAATGTATTAGTGAGAATAACAAAGTTGCCTTCGAATAAAAAAGTAGCACTTGAGAAAATCTCATTGAGAACCGTGGGGTGGTGGGAGATTATTTTGATCCCTATTCACAATCCTGAAGGATGTGAGAAGGAGAGTTAAAGATGTGGGTGGTGGTAGTAAAGGTGGAAATTAAGGGACCTGGAAGCAGGAGAAACACTGAGCCCTGTTATTTTTCTCCATAATCCCAATGACAGGGTAAGTGAAACTCTGTCTTGGAGTTAACTTACAACATTGTGGCCCAAAATATGCTGGCAAAGTCTCATCATATCAATTGGTAAAACGTCTGCGTTCTCGAACATAATAAATGCACAAACACACTAAAAATAATTCTGCCCTGTATATGGTTTTTAGCACCAATATGAAAAGGTACAGTATATAATGGTTCATCCAGCCTGGTGCTGATTGAAAAGAAAGATTTACAGACATTGAATCTAAATCACAATTCAGCAACTGGGAAATTCAAATTAATTAATTTCACTAAGTTTAAAATAAAAATCTCACATCAGTAATGGCGACCCTGAAACTGTCAGGTTGTTGTAAAGATTTATTTGCTTTGTGAGTGTCCTTTAGGGAAGGAAATCTGTTGCCATCACCTGGTCTGGCCCACAGCTGTTTGAAATGGCCAAGCAAACAATTGAATTGTATTAGAACATAGAACAGTACAGCACAGTACAGGCCCTTTGGCCCATGATATTGTGCCAACCTATTATCCTACTACGATCAATCTACCCTGCATACCCTACATTTTACTATCCTCCATGTGCCTATCCAAGAGTCGCTTAAGAGTCTGTAAAGTATCTGACTCCACTACCACTGCCGGCAGTGCATTCCACATACCCACCACTCTGTGTGAATAACCTACCTCTGACATCTCCGTTATACCTTACTTTAATCCCCTTAAAATTATGCGCCCTCGTAATAGTCATTTCCACCCTGGGAAAAAGTCTCTGACTATCCACTCTATCTATGCCTCTCAGCATTCAAGAAGATGGCTCATTACTTCTTTCTCAAGAGCAATTAGGGAAGAGCAATACATACTGGTCTTCCCTGCAAGGCTCACATCTCTTAAAAGGATTAAGAAGATAGACAAAGTGCAATTTTTTCTTAAATGAGGCTTGTATGTATCAAAAATGTAGCCTCAAAAATACCATGAATATAAATTCACAGCACTGCAGAGAAAATGCACTGTCCAGTAAACTTTCTTTCATATATTGTGTGCTGTTTGTTGGAGTACTTTGCTGATGAGGGTTTCACAAGTGTGGTTGTATTTGGAGTCAGACAGCACGGAAACAGACCCTTTGGCCCAACTCGTCCATGCTGACCAATTTCCTAGACTGAACTAGTCTCATTTGCCAGCATTTGGTCCATTTCCCTCTGAACCTTTCCTATGCATATACCCATGCAGATGCTTTTTAAATGTTGTAATTGTACTCACTTCTATCATCACCTCTGGCAGCTCATTCCATACACACTACCGTCTGTTTGAAAAAGTTGTCCCTCGGGCCCCTTTCAAATCTTCCCCCTGTCACCTTAAATCTGTGCCGTCTAGTTTTGGACTCCCTACCCTGGGGATGAGACCTTGGCTATTCACCTTAAGTATGCCCCTCATGATTTTATAAACATCTATAAGGTAACCCCTCAGCCTCTGACCTTCCAGGGAAAAAATGTTCCAGTCTAACCATCCCTTCCTTATAACTGAAATCCTCCAGTCTCTGTAACATTCTTTTAAATCTTATTTTTGCACCCTTTCCAGCTTAATAATATCCTTCCTACAGAAGGGGGACCAGAATTGTACTCAATATTCCAAATGCAGTCTTACCAATGTCTCATACAGCTGTAACGTGACTTCCCAACTCATGTACTCAATGACTGATGAAGGTGAGCTTGCCAAATGCCTTCCTCATCTTTCTACCTGTGACACCATTTTCAAGGAACTATGTACCTGCACCCCTAGGTCTCTCTACTCAACAGCACTCTGCAGGGCTCTCCTATTAACTGTGTAAGTCCTGCCCCGGTTTGTCTTACCAAAATGCAGCATCTCACCTTTATCTAAATTAAACTCCGTGTGTCATTTAATGGCCAACAAGCCCAATTGATCAGGATCCCATTGTTCTATTTCATTTAGGACTGATGATTTTTAACGACAACAATGTTCCCTTAAATAGTTATTAGCCTATTCTTTCTCTCCAGCATCTTTGTATAGTTTTAAGTTGGTTAGAATATTAATAGGAGTTTGGAATTTAGCAAACAGACGGAATGCATTTATGAGCAATAGTACTGCATTTGCCAGCTAAGTAAATTCATATTTTTTGCAATTAAATAACAAGAAAAGCTCACATTTCTTGGGTAAGAAGATTCTATTTCCACTGAGAACAAAGGGATTTCAAAAGATCGCTGTCTTGGTTAGATGTTTTAAGGATTGTTCCTGAAGTAGTCATAACATTTAGTAGGTCAAATAAAGAACAGTTTGATAGAAATAAACTTTGCCAGATTTCCATAATGAATTTAACTTGATACTTTTGTTTTAAAAAATGCTGAACCCGTGCCAGTGAATTCATCATAAATTGACTGGATCTGACAATAAAACTATTTCTGCAGTGCTGTGCCATGAGGGCATTTCTGGAAATGTGGCTCTCTGCTAATAATTTCAATTATAGGCAATATATCCAAATGTCTATCAGCAGCAAAGTCATGTTCAGTGCAGGCTTATTAGGGAATATTAGAAATTTCAGTGTGGAAAAATGCTATTTGGCCACCATATCTCTGTCAGTGCTAGCTTTGCATTACATTTAACAACCTGAATTTATTTTCTGCCCTGTCATAATTTTGGATTTTAAATAACTCCTGCTAAAATGCATTGATTTGGTTCAGCTTCTCTGGTAACTTGACTGAATGCTCGCGTACTCTTACATTCTTTCACTTGCTAATGTGCTAAAAGGAGGAGAGCAAAGTGGTGGGGTGAGGCAAGATCTGGTCCTGGGCACAAAACTCGAGCACCTGGGCTTTCTGATGCACTGATGTGGCTCCAGAGCACGGGACATTTTTAGCCCTGGAAGTCACACTGATTGACAAGTCTGGCTTCTTGTAAGGAGCCTCCAATCTTGAACCCCTGGGGATCCAAACCTTGGTCCTGGGTGGAGGAGGTGGTACCATTTCCACAGAGTCCTATCACAGACATTGATGAGGGAGGGTTGTATGGTGAAGGGAGTCTGGTAGTGAGGAAGCTTGGCGTTCAAGAGGAAGTGTTTTGGTCCCTCCTGACCCTTGCTGGGCTGAGAAGGCACTTGTGTTCTCCTCAAACACTGCTCTCTCCTCAAAGCAGCTGCCACATTTCCCCAAACGCCAGGAAAATCCAACTAAATATTGCAAATGAAGGCTAAATCAAAGCACAGTAATCTTAATGAAGGGCTTTCAACCTGGAAAGCAGAGTGAAAAACTTAATATAACGCAGTCTAAGACAATCGTGTTTCTTCAATGAATTCCCAATCATAAGTAATTGGTAGCAGAAAAGATGTAGTATGATTTTAAATGAATGAGTTAACAAGCCAAACGAAACCACTTGTGTGTCTCCTGCAGGCTGGTTCCGATGTGTCATGGAGCAAATATCACAAAAGTTGACCTTTGCCTTCTTGGCACTGAGAACTGATAGCTAGTAACCCTAATAGATTTAAATTCTTGACAGAAAATGGAGTCTGCTATTACTGGAAATTGGTATATGTCAATATGATGTCTCGTAGATCTTTAAAATGGATAAATAGTGATATTATACCGGGATCTACTGTCAATGCTATGAAATTAAAATTGACCTAACTGTCAAAATTCCTTTAAAGACAGCAACTGTCCGTTAATAATGCTTTCAATTCTCACTCATCCACTGACTATTGCATTCTTCTGAAAAGAAGCCAGAAAGTCGAATTGTTTACTTGTTAATTTACTTTCAGAAGCGACTGAAATCTGACATTGTATGTTTAAATTAAATGTAATTACTTTAGTACATTTAAAACTGCTAACAAAAGGAGGGACTTCCATTACTGTTTGAGGCTTGAAGGATGCAAAATGAAGTGCAGAAAATGTATCAATCCAAAGATATGTACACGCAGTTCGGTGTCTGAAAAATGGCCTTTTATCCACTTGGAAGCACAGAGAGCAATTTAAAATACATAACTATACAAGCTCGATCGCAAAAAATTGATTGAAACTTGGCCAAAAAGTAAAATGCCACATACTACAGACTAAGCGGTCTGGCCCTTAAAGCTATGGCAGGTTTAAATGTGGACGTTAAGAAAGATTTGGAAAAGGTACTTCTGTTGAGTGGAAAATGCAATGAATTTTCAGTTTTCAAGGCTTTTTGGTTTCTGCTAACCTTTTGTGTAGCATAGCCTGTTGATTGAAAAATAGACAGCTCGTGTAAGGTGTTAAGTTTGGCCAGAATTTTCTGTGTGGCCCTCTGTTAGAATGACATTTGTCCACATATTTTCCAGCAGGTCTCTCCTGGTACATCACTGCCAGCAGGATATGCAAAAGTGTGCAGTGCCCTCTACAGGATAGTTTCTATCAATGTAAACAGGGCAGGCAGATTGAAGAACCAGACAAATCAGGGGGCTCCAAACTGAGGGGGCACAAAGCCCAGTGAGTTCACAGGTTGTGTAATTGGACTTGTAAGCCCCGCCTCGTCTATGACAACCATGGTGACTATGGAGAGAAAGCACACTAGAACAGTGAGAAAACAAGGTGTAGAGCTCGATGAACACAGCAGGCCAAGCAGCATCAGAGGAGCCGGAAGGCTGACGTTTCGGGCCTAGACCTTTCTTCAGAAAAAGAAACACTAGAACAGTACTTATACTGAGGCCCTTGACGTGTGTGTACATGATTGTCTTTTTCTTTGCCTTGGTCTAGTGGTCTTGGTTTAGTGAATTCAGTTCTAAGACCCAATCACTGGCTCTGAAAGCAGATGAAAATGATAAGAACGTCCTTTCCTGTTCTCTTAAACCCAACCCCTTCCTTACACACCCCATCCCCAGGTATTAAGATAAAGTTGCCATAGTCTTATTATATATAGGGCTGCTCTCTCTCTCTTCTGAGAGAGATGACGGGTGGTAGTTTAACCTGAGGGTCACCACATCTCAGTCAAAGGGAAAGGTTGAGAAGGAGGATCTTTCATGGTAACCTCAGCTGGTGCTGAAGTTTGCCCCATGTTATGCATTACAAACTGGCCATCCAGCGACAGAACTATACTGACCGCACCCATACCCCCCGCAACCTAGATATAAGCCCCACCATCACAGCTCTTCATCATCCACTCTTCTAATTCCTTCCCCTTCTCAGTTCCATATCTCTCAATCCCGCCCAGCTCTGTCCCCTTTCTTGTAACTACTCCTTCCTGTTTTCACAACCCTAACTCTCTGCCACGCTCCCACAGTTCTGTGTTCTACTTCCCTCTCTCCACCTCTAGATCAACAGCAATTTTTAAACTTCAAGATAGGCTTACAGTGGGAAAGGAAATGTCTGGGCAGCACAAAGTTTCGGCCAGGAAATGAATTTATCTTAAATTCAATGTCAAATGAGAAACAGAGAACCAAATAAGGAGAGGGAGAGGGAGTTGCAATCCACGTTGGTCATAAACGACAGTGAGTAGTTAGTCTCACAGTTATTTCCATAGAAAAGTCCACATTAATATAGAATCCCTACAGAATGGAAGCAAAACATTCAGCCCATTCTGTCTACACCACCAATCCTCCAAAGAGTATCCCACCCAGGCCCAACCCCACCCCCTACCTTAACCCTGTGACCCTGCATTTCCCGTAGCTAACACATCTAGCCTGCACATTCCTGAAAACTATGGACAATTTACCACAGCCAATCCACCTAACCTGCACACCTCTGGACTGTGAGAGGAAACTGGAGCATTCAGGGGGAAACCCACATAGGCACAGGGAGAATGCCTGTGTAGAGTTTGCAAAGTCACCCAAGGGCATATACCTAGCATAATTTGCTATAAAGTGAGCAGTTAGCCACACAGTTATCTCCATAGAAAAATCCAGATTAATGTATCTAGCATAATTTGGTATAACACATAGAGTCATTGAGCTGTACAGTATGGAAGCAGACCCTTTGGTCCAACTTGTCCATGCTGACCTGATATCCGAAATTTATCTAGCCCCATTTGCCAGCATTTGGCCCACGTCCCTTTACACCCTTCTTGTTGATATACCCATCCAGATGCCTTTTAACTGTTGTAATTGGACCAGCCTCCACCACTTCCATTGGCAGCTCGTTCCATACATGATGCACCAGCCTCTGCATGGAAAAGGTTTCCCCTCAGGTCCCTTTTTAAATAGAAGAAAAATCAAAGTTAACACTTCGGTTCTGGTGACCTTTCCTCAGAATTCTATGTGGCCTAACCAATGTCCAAACAGCAGCACCATGACCTCCCGACTCCGATGCTCAATGCACTAACTAATAAAGGCAAGCGTACCAAACGCCACCTTCACTGTCCTCTCTAACTGTGACTCCACTTTCAAGGAACTATGAGCCTGCACTCCAAGGCCTCTTCATTCAGCAACGCTCTTACCATTAAGTGCATATGTCCTGCCCTGATTTGCCTTTCCAAAATGCAGCACCTCACATTTATCTAAATTAAACTCCATTTACCACTCCTTAGCCCATAGGCCTATCTAAATAAGGTTCCATTGTATTCTGAGGTGACCTTGTTCGCTGTCCACTACATCTCCAGTTTTGGTGTCACCTCCAAACTTACGAACCATACCTCCGACATTCACATCCAAATCATTGATATAAATGACAAAAAGAAGTGGACCCAGCACTGATCCTTATGGCACACTGATAGTTACAGGCCTCTAATCTGAAAAGCAATCCTCTACCACCACCCTGTCTCCTACCTTTGAGCCAGCTCTGTATCCAAATGGCTAGTTCTTTCCGTACTCCGTGTGATCTAACCTTGCTAACCAGTCTACCATGTGGAACCTTGTCAAACACCTTAATGAAATCCATATAGATCACGTCCACTGCTCTGCCTCCGTCAGTCATAAACACAAAGTTTTGTGTCATGTAAACTTTTTATTTTAAAATAGAATCACTCTGACTGTATTGTTATACAGCTTTTCTTAACATTTATTTTCCTTTTGTCATATATGTTTCCTGCTAATAATGTCTGAATTTTTCAATGAAGAACTTAACTGATAGTATAGAGAAAGACGTTAAAGTAGCCAGTTATGGATATCAACCAGACAGGGTAAGAATGAGAAAGAAACCCCAAAATGGCCAATAATCTATTTCTGTCATCATTCAAACAGCAACCTAATTTATGTGAGGGAGGTGATGACTATATTTTCTTTCTTGACCTCCATCTCACCATCAATCAGTGATCTGAAGATTCAGGGCTCAGAATCGGCTGTATTTTCTTCAGCAGCACAATGATGAGTAGCCTTGTGGTATTTCGGGGGGTTTTGTCTCTTCTTATCCTTAATTATTTTTGTGGTTTTAGCTTATATTATTTTGTGGTCAAGTCACAAATGCCTACACATTCAGAATGTACAACAGACCATAGGAGACAAAGTAGGAAATCCAGTTCGTTGGCTACTTTTGCATCTAGTCTAGTTTTATACCTTCATCAAAATTCTTGGATAGGTCTTTGATAAGTAAATAAACCAACTTGTATAGCTTTAAATTTAAAAGCATTGTGATTTTAACTAGCAAAAGACTAAAAAGCAAATATTGCAACCATTATCAGTTTAAACTACAAATAATTTCACGTAATATAACACATGAACAAGCAATAACGTCATCTTAATTAACCACTAATCTCACTATTTGTAAAAACATTTTAAGTCATGCTATCTTTCTTTTTCAATGTCTTACCACTACAAAAAAATGTACAAATCTTGACTACCTCCCTCAGGAGTTCCAATTGGCCTGTTCATTCTCAAACTTTCAACTTGACTCCTAGGTTCATACTTTTATTAGATCTTAAGAAAGACTTAATGAAGCTCACTGGTGTCTGAATAATTGAACAGGAATATTCTTTTAATAAACATTTTCAATCAAACACCAGCTGAAACAATCACAAAATTATTTCTGATTTATTCTTGTCTCCAGCCAGTGATTGAAACATTGATTTAATTTGAGCTAGGGTCAGGATCCAAGCTGTCATTAATTTAAAAAGAACTCCTTGCTCCTTGACAAAATTTAAAAGGGACGGTCTCTGCTCCAGAATCAAATAAAACGCTTTGCCTTGATTCTCCGAAGGCAGGTCTGAGCCATAATCATAGAACCCGTACAGTGTGGAAGCAGGCCATTTGGCCCATAGAGTCCACACAAACCCTCCGAAGGAGATCCCACCTGGACCCACCCCGTCACTGTAACCCTGCATTTCCCATGGCTAACCCACCTAGCCTGCACATCCCTGCTCACTTCAGGCAATTTAACATGGCCAATCCAACTAATCTGCACATCTTTGGACTGCGGGAGGAAATCAGAGCACCCAGAGAAAACCCTCGCAGACGCAGGGAGAATGTGCAAACTCCACACAGACAGTTGCCTGAGGGCAGAATTGAATCCGAGTCCCTGGCGCTGTGAGGCAGCAATGCGAACCACTGAGCCACAGTGCTGCACCATAATGCTGTGATCTCCACTGTGGGTAAGGCAAGGAGGCAGATCTCGAATCCACATCAGCTGGGATGGGTATCAAATCTCATGTTGTTGCTGTCAATCTGATTCATTCCAGCTGTCCAACCAAATGAGCCGACCACCACCCCTACCAAAGGCATCTGGGTTGCTGTGGCAATCAATGCTTTTACATCCATTTTGCAGACTGGAGCTATAAATAGTGATGGTCTAGACTCCAATTTCTTTCTGTCACATGGCTAACCAGAATTCTCTTCCTGCCTGCCATTGATTTTTGTTTGAAGGGACTTGGTCACATAATGAATGTACCTTCTTTGCCCATTGTGTCTTTATAGGACTTAAGCCCAAAGCTCCTAGCTCAGAGGCAGGGACACTACCCACTGCACTGCAAACCTTCTTTATAGACAAAACACTGTGGGCTTGATCTTTACTGAACCGACTGACCAGAATGTTTTTATTGTTTGTTTGTGGGGGTAGGGGCTGGGGGGTTTCCAAAAGCCCTCGGATTTCTGGAAGTGTAGATTCCCCCCAAATGGTGTTGAATTTTCACTTCTCAATGTCCACATGGTGCAGCTGTCCAGTTTTCTCTCCAGGTGTCAGCCTGGTTGACAGACTTGGTTTTCAACCAGAAGGAAAACCAATGGTTAGAGGGCCATCAAATCTGTAGCAGAGTTGAAGGAAGGACTGATTTCAGGGAGCAGGAAGAGTTGGGGAGAGTGTGGGTGGAGGGTTGAGTCAGTCAGAGGGCTGCCACTTCCAGAGGCCACAAGAGAAAGAGTTGGGCAGGCAGAGGATATCAGAAGCTTGGGGATGAAGGAAATGGAAGCTAGGAGTGTGCAACAGGTTTGATGCCTAGTGAAACACTGGCTCCCTGACGGGGAGATTGTGGGGAGGCTAGCTATTGCAGAACATCAAAAGTGTGATTTAAGACCTCAAGGGGAAGGTTAACGGGGGCATGTCTGATCTCAGACGTTCATCAGGCATGCACATGGGATCTAGCATGTTGGATGTTGGAGCTGCGGCCTGACAAGAACCCAGTGGACTTTATTCGGGTCTTAAAAGAAATGGCTTTTGAGATGGTCTATTAGCTTGAACTTTCCAAAGTTCCCTGAATAAATTCGGAACATAACAAATGTAACTGTTATATTAGAAAGGGGAGTATATGAGAAAGGGAAGGAGACTAAAAACAGAATCTACAGGCTGCTTAACATCTGTCATAGGGAAAATATTACAAGCTAATATTAATGAAGTCTTAACAGGACACTTAGATACATTCAAGGTCATCAAGCAGAACTAACAGGGGTTTTTTGAAAGAAAAATCATGTTTGAAAAATCTGTTGAAGTTCTTTGATAAGTTAACACTTGCTATGAATAAGGGGGACCCGGTGGATGTATTGTACTTGGTGTAGGGGATAGCATATTGGCTGGCTAATAGGAAGCGAAGAGTAAGGGTAAATGAGTCCTTTTCCGGTTGGCATGATGTAATGAGTGGAGTTCCATGCAGATCAGTGCTGGGACTTCAACTGGTTATAATTTATATCAACGATCTGGACAGAGCAGCAAAAGGTATGGTTGTCAATTTGCTGTCAACCCAAAACCGGCTAAGGAAGAAAGTTGTGAAGACGGTGCAAAATTATGAAAAGATATCCATCGGATAAGTGTAGGGGGCAAAGATGTGACAAATGGAGTATAACATGGGAAAATGTGAAGTTGTCTATCTTGGCAAGAAAAAAATATAAATGCTGGGGCATTGCAGAGCTCTGAGTTGCAGAGAGATTTGAGAGTCTTCATGCACGAGTCACAAAGCATTAGTAAGCGGCTACAGCAAGTAATTAGGAAAGCTAATAGAGTGTGATCATTTACTGAGAGGGAAATGGAACACAAAAGCAGGAAGGTTATGATACAGAAGACTGAGGCTATATCTGGAATAATGTGCACAGTATTGCTCATGTTATTAAGGAAAGGATATAAATACATTGGAGTAATTTAGTGAAGATCTACCAGACCAGTACCTGGAATGAGCGGGTTATTTCAGAACTGGACAGCATAGGCTTGTATCTGTTGGAATTCAGAAGAGTAAGAGGTGACTTGGGTGAAACATATAAAATTTTGAAGGGTAGATGTGGAGGGAATGTTTCGTCTTATGGAAGAATTTATGGGTCACTGTTTAAATATCAGGGGTTGCCCATTCAAAATTGAGATTAGGCAAAACAATTCTCTCAAGAGTTGTGAGTTTTTGGAATTCTCACCTTCAAAAAGTGGTGGAAGCAGAATTTTTGAATATTTTTGAGGGAGAAAGAGATTTGTTAAGCAATGGGTTGAAAGGTTGTGGGGGAAATGTGGACTTGAGATTACATTCAAATCAGCCGTGATTTTTTTGAATGATGGAGCAGGCTCGAGGGGCTGATTGGCCCGTAAACACTTGTAGCTGCCATCCAGCTTCCAACACCCAGGGCTGGCAGAATCTGTGAATGGGATTGAAGGGATATCCCAAGTGTCATTGTGGCAATTTATCAACAAGGCAAATGCGCAGGCCCAGTGAAAATCTCTGAAATTCTAAATCTAGGAATGTTCAGAATACTCCATATTCTATCATCTAAAAATTAATGGAAAAATCCATTTTATGCATCAAGAAAATGTTGCATAATTTATTTTAATTTGCTTTTTGCCACTGTAGACATTACATATTTTTCATCAATATTAAGTTACTATTTTGTTTGGGAAAATAACTGTGGCCTTTGATCCATACCTTTTGATAGTTGGTTTTGTGGCCTTTTAATTTTCGTGTTTTTGGGTGGGCAGGATTCTCCTCTGAGCACCACCTTTTAATTACATTTCAAGTATCATGATCCACGTTAAGCTGGAAATTTCTCCCAAAAAATACAACGACGAGGAGGGTGCCGTGTCTATTTCAATGTGTGTTACATCCCATAGATATGCATATTTCTTAGAAGGAACATCGGTGTAGATGTAATGGGAATACTAGCCACTGTAATTCAGTAAAGCGAAATTACCATGCTAAAGGGATTAATTTGCTGTATTTATACAACCTGAATGTATGAATGAGCAAGGTGAGTTAAACCTTGTCCCAAATATTAGAATTTGTGGAATTTTTATTTTAAAAAACATAGAAACATAGAAAACAGGAGCAGGAGTAGGCTATTCAGCCCATCGCAACTCCTCAGCCATGCTGTTTGTATATCTAACTCAGTACCCTGCTCCTGCTTTTTTTTCCCTTTGGTCCCTTTTACCCAATTAACTATATCTAACACCTTCTTGAAAGCATTAAATTAAATTTTAATAAAATTTGTAATTTTTAAGAGCATCACACCACATGAAAAAGAACCCATACATTTCCACTATCTTTCAAACTTTTAAAGATGTGTTTTAAAAAATGGAAGCGAATCAGTGGCAGAGGGCATAATGGAACTCCATTGAAAACTGGGAGAATGGACCACTGTTTAGAATAAGCTGTGAAGCTCTTTCAAAAAAAATCACAAATGATAGTGGCCCAAAATGTGCTGTCAAAATGATAGCGAGTCTAATAGTGTTTATGTTATGTACCTAGGGAGCCAGAGTAACTCTCAACAAAGGCATTGGAGAATAGTGCAGGCACCATTTCAGTTCCTCAAAAATCACCTGCAAAATATTAAAATACTCTGTTCATTTTCTTTTCTGAGTGTCATGCCATTTACAGTTAGCCATGTTAAAGAGAATTGCCCAGTCACAATGAATGTTAAACATTTATTCTTCACTTTAACCAGTCAGGAACTAATTATATCCTGTCAGCTAGCGCCGTTTCTTTTCATTATTTAAATCCTTGATTATCTCTGGCCTGGAAAAGAAAAATACACAAAGGGTTTTTCGAAGGTAAAAGCCATTTTGTTGATTTTGTTTTTATAGCTTAGAGAAGCAGTGCAGATTGAGAAGGTGACTGTCTCTTTTAACAAGAGGTTTTTTTTTTTTCCAAGGGTTTTAAAATAATTTCAGGTTAAGAGCCACTCACTTTAATCAGCTGCAATGTATCAGTTTGGCTGATGGCCATACTGATGGCTTCAATTATGTGCTGAGTCGCAGCTACCAGCATTCCAGAAGGGAATTGTGCAGAGGATAGCCCTTCAGAACAATGTCCCAATAAAGACAGAGCAGGCAGGGAGTGCGGTATTGGTGGCTTTCCAGCACGCAGATCGGGCAGGTTTCATATCGTCTGAGAGGCTAATACGATTAAAGGATTGTTGTGATGTTATCAGGAGAAACAGGGCATGTTAGAACTTGGTGCAAGGGAGGCAGTGGCAGCCTTCTGGCTTAAGGTCCACTGGCACTGATAGCCTGACAGTCCATGATGAATAATATCCAATAAGTGCTCTGTTTCCCATGGGGTTAAAGTAAATGCACACCAGCTCCAGCTTCCCAAAGGCTAGAGTTAATGTACAGCCTAATGCCCAGCAACAGTGAATGTTTTCATTTGATTTGTACGCTTGTTTTATTTGATGCAGCAAATTTCAACAACCTGTGGAGTGCATTTTTGTGTCAATTTGTTTCTCAAAAATGCACCTCCTAATGATAAAGCTGAAACAGTTATGTCCCTAACATTTTGGAAGATAAGTCACAGCAGATGGGTAATGAGCAAACAGGTTTAGACATGAGTCTGTAAATTTCAAATCAGTTGACAACCAAAATTGTCAAGGTAAGCTGATGTAGACATTATGATCCTGACAGTCATGCATTAATTCTTGGAGCCATACCATTGCGTTGTGGCAGAAACGAAACTTTCGATTTAAAGCAGACTTCTGGCAACAGCATAAACAGCCAAAGATGAATTTAACATTTATTTTAAAATGAATAATGAATGAAACTTGAGGAATCACAAATTTTACTGGCCCAAATTATGCTGCCAAAACGATAACAAAGCTAATAGTACTCATGTTATGTACATACGAGAGGCAGAGTAACTTCACCTGAAGTCAGATGTACAATTAAATGCGGGAAGTGCAAAATTGCTGTCGTGACCAGCCACTTGGCTGTTAGGTTTGTGAAAATGGCATCTTGTTGTGTGACTCCATATTCAAATGTATTCAACAGAATGAAGTTCCTACACTTGCACGTGGAAATGAAACTTAAGACAAGTCATATCTTTTAAAGTACCTTCTCACCATGCCATAAGCGTTAATTATCAGAAAGATTGACTATTATAAGCACATTTAAGTTTTAATTGGAGATTTCATTCAAATTACTTTTTTTTTCAATTTGGTCTTCTGCTTTTTTCCTTGATTCAATCTTTCTCATTCTGTACCTCTTTCAATATTGAATGCACCCAATTCTAACTTACACTTCCTTCTTGGCCTTTGTCCTGTTACTTTCAGAATTCTTCAACCTGATTGGTTAAGGAGTAACTTTCTTACTCTGTTCATAAAAGCTCCAGATGCCCATTTCCAATTTGCATTTTCAGTGATTTGCAGGGCATCATATCAATGACATTTAGCGGATAAAAGTAGGACTGACAAACAACAGGACCAGTTGATCTCCTGAAGGAATTTTTAGGCTAATGTCCACATGTACCTCTTTCATCATCCCCAAGACTTCACAGGTCATTTATGTGGAAACTGTGAAAAAAAATTACACTTTTTTTTTATCAGATTAGTAAACTAGCAGAAAGATTATTCCCATGTGTATAATATTAAACATTTCAAAAGACTCTAACTAGTCCCATCAACCCATTGGCAGTTCAGTTCTAAGTGGAAGTGATGAAACTGTTTACCTACATCTTTCCTTCTACTACTGTCCACTAGACAAGCCCAAAGAATTGTTCCTCACATTGGCTATTTTCCTATTGATGATACTGGCCAGTATCTATTTTTAATTAACCCATTATGCACTGACTGTTGAGGGGGGCCTCTTGTGCTGCAGTGGTAGCATCCCTATCCCTGAACCAATAGACCCAGGTTCAAGTCCCACCTGCTCCAGAAGTGTACAATTAAATCTCCAGTCAGGTTGATTAGAAAAGTGGGTACGATATGACTGTGGAACAGGTGGGTCTTCTGGCTGAGAGGGTGGTGGGGAGGGATAGTACTACCCCATTAAAAGCCCACAACTCTGACCAGCAAGCTCTCTGTAATGATCAGCTTCTCTCTGTGCATTGGATTTTGCAATTTGGCCAACTGCTGTGCGTGAAGGTATTAACCCTTTCAGCCAGCTTTGCTAAGTACAAAGAATTAATAATGAATCCAATTAAGTATTAGTGGAATGAAGCTGATAAAATGGTTTGCTGGAATTTCTTGCTTCTAAATGAATTATTGATTGTTAAGTAACATTTCAGTCAATGTGTTTTATCCATAAAACGTTTGTCATCTATTACAGTTCTAGGTGTCTGTTTTGGATGCAGGAAGGGCTCATTACAAAGTAACCTTTGTCTACAATTACATCACTACAGCTAAAGAATTATAATTACAATGTGCATTTAGAATAAATGAAGAAAGACTTGGTGGCTCAGATTCCTGTGCTTAGCCGATTCAGCTCTACAACATTCAATACTCAAAGTAGGCTTTAATGAATGATAATGTTGTTTCCAGGATAGTATTTACAAATTTAAAAATAAACTACGTATTTGTTCTTGCCTCTAAGATGCACTAAGTCCTTAAAATTAATGCTGGCCTTTTAAATCATTTCAATTTTTTTTTTAAGTGTCACATTGAATCCCTAAGCGTTTAAGTTGACGTTAACCTTGCAATATCCCACCCAAAACAAACCAGAAGTGATGCAGACCTAACAGTACGATCCGCCTACACATCTGTAGCAGCTGGCCAGCTCAATCATTTAAAATAATATGCAAATCAGAGTACAGTCGCTATCTTTGCATAGTTCCCTCTCTCGCTGTTCTACCAGTTCCCTTTGGGCTGTCATAAAGCATTAGCACCAATTCAGGACATTGAGGAGAACAGAGAAATGGGTTGAAAGGCATCCACAACTGAGAGTTTCAAACCACCTTGGATACCTATTTGGCAACATTGTCAGGAGAGTCATTAAAATCTTAGTTCCTGTGTGAACAAACTGGTAAGGAAGAAAACAAAAATCATTAAAAATTGTTTTAACAGTGTCGAAGTGGAGCAGCACTTTCCTAATGGAGCTGACATTTTAAACCTCAAGCAGACGGTCCCTGTATATTTCAGTCCAGCTGCAGCCTATGACTGTTTCTCACCAAGCCCATGCCAGACATTGTTCACCTCCAGCTCAGCTGTAAAGTTGAGGAAGCAGAGTGCTCCTGTGTTTGCCACTTGATGAGTTGCCTGAAATTTGAGAAAATTGCAGGTTGGAGAGCACACCAGTAGAAAGCGCTACTATTCAATTGTGATACTTGTTTTGCTTTTTATATAAATAAATAGTACAAATGATGCAACAATCGACAAATAAAAGGAAGATCAATAGATAGTATTCTTGCTTCTGGGTCAACACATTGAGTTCTAATCCATGACTTGGACATGTAATTTGGTCTGGTACTATAGTACAACCCTGGCTGAGCTGCATTGTAAAAGGTACCTCCTTTGGGTGTGATATTAATTAATATCCTGACTGCTTGTTCTGATGATAACAAGGTGTGGAGCTGGATGAGCACAGCAGGCCAAGCAGCATTGTAGGAGCAGGAAAGCTTGACATTTCTGATGATTCAGCTGAAAATGAAAGCACGTATGGCACCATTTGAAGAGAAGAAAGGGATTTCCAGGTGTCCTTGCCAGCATTTCTCCCTCTACCTGTGACCAGTTTTGTGGTTCCAAGGGATATCAATCATTTCTTGAAAGGTTACTGAACTTATAGTGGCTAAGTAGAAGGATTACACAAGAAGATTTCAGGTTTCAATAATTTCACTGTAACAAATGAACTAATAGCAACATTGGTGAAACAATATTTAGAAGACAACTCAATACTCTAAACCTCAAAAACACTTCACCATTGAACATATACATTGACTGAAAATCCCTGTCCACTGGTCTAGTTCTTTGTGTCCTTTATGTGGATATTTCATTCTCTGGACTCAAGACCAAAGCTACTCATCAATTCCTGATGACTTGCTTCTTTCTTATGCTAGTCGGACAATTTCTAATCCCTAACTGACTCTCCGAGGAGAATAAGTTGGGGATTCTTCCTTCTATTCAAGCTAGGCAAATCTTTTATTCTCATTTAAATCCTAGCAATTTCAGTCTCTTCAGTATGAGTGTGAGCTCTCTACTTATGTTTCACATGGTGACTGACAGAGCCAGAAATTTCTCTGCTTAAATGCAGAATTAGCTGTCTCAACCTTCTCTCTCTCTGATCCTTTCAGGACTGTAATACTCAAACATTTCCTGTCAGTGCTTACCAGTGAAAGATGGCCAATGATGTGGTATATTAACAGACTGTGGACATCCACAGACTAAATCCCCATCAACAGTCAGAGTGCTTACGGCAAAATGAGGGGAATCAATTAAAAGTACACAGCTGGAATTTGCACTTGAATCCTTTTCACAAAAGGGAATGCTGCAGGAGTGGAACCCAGTGCCTTCCTACTTTTGCAGTGAGTCTTCCCTCACATGTTGCAGGCATTTATCTTATTTCAACTTACCAACCATTTGGAATCATTCTGAAATAAATTAATTTAAAGACTTCTCCAGAACTCAAATTTTTAATTGCCTTGTCCAGAGTTGCAGTAGTTACCATTTTCTACCAAAGAATATGAAATGTTGTCATTGTATCTGTCCTGGTTTAACTACATTTTCTGTGAAAATTAGAGCAAACAAAACCCTCAGCTATTGGGTTATAATTGTCCCTTAGACTCCATTGCTCAAGGATCATCAAACTTTCCGCTAGTGTATTTTTAAAATCATTATCAGTTTTGTAACTTGAGAATTTATTTCTGAACACTGATGAAAATCTAGATAAATATTTCTTAACACTGATATTTATATTTCTTACTCGAAGTGGTGATGGGTCCATAAGCATTTTCCTTCATGACAAGTTCATGGTTTCAGTCAAGCCATCAGACCACAATACTGAGCAGAAGTCACATTAACGCCTCTCGAAAGGGAAAAGCAGAGGGCACGCCATTTTCAGCAGCTTTTGTGAACCCCCGAATGGCTTTTAGTGAGCATGACAATCAGAGACTTTGGAGTAGTTTCCCTGATCAGAAATGTGGGGTATGGAATTGCTAAAGTAATCTCAACTATCTGTTCAGTTCAGTGACGATAGTAAATTGTTCATGTCATAAAATCATACTGAATACATGCCACTTTAAAGTTTCCCACTCATGTCTCACAGTTTTAAATCTCACCTTTTGTTCCAAAAAAGATTTTTGTTGGAATTTGCAAAACAGCCACTAACACTTTATACACGGATCAACTTCTAATCTCCATGGGTACAAAGACAGTTTTATCACTGCTTTAATACATTCCAGATTTCCGAAAGACAGACACAATGTGTCAACACCAGTCAACATTTTCACGTTAATATGAAAATTAGAGGCAGCAGGATTTAGAGGTAGCCCTGTCAGGCATATTTATCAAAAAATGAAAAGTGCAATGTTTAACTACGTGATTGCTAATATTTTGATTTTGTTGATTTTTGTGGTGCTTCCAACATGTTTCTGTTGAAAGTGGTGAAGTACTTCCTCATTGGCAATCTGAGTATCAAGAAAGACAGCCCACGCAATGGGTAGTTCACTGCAAACTGGTACAAAATGGTCAGCAATATGTGTCCCTGAAAGTAAAGGCCCATGTCTCATATAAAAAAAACCAGAGAGATTTTCTCTTGCCCCCACCCTCTCCCTACCTCATTCCCTACCTCCAGATTAAATAGAAATAAACCAGTCTTGCTCTTTACTTAGTGGAATAAACACCTCTGTTTAGATCCTGAAAAATTACCCTTCTGTTTTGCTGAATTTGAGATCTAATCCTCAAATGGACATCAGGCTTCTGACAAATATTTTGAGTTAAGTTCCAAGTACTCTGAAGTTTCATGGGGGGAGGATGAAGAGCCGGAGAGACTGCCTGGAAAATGTCATACTGACTCCCAGGAAAAATTTCATGACAATTTGAACAATTCAGAATGTTTGAACATATTCTACAGTTTTTAAATTCCTTATCTTTTGGGTTTTCGTGTGGTTCTGAACTGATTTTGATTTTCAGATGTCGGTTTGACGGACCAGAGTTCTGTTCTAAAACACATGCTGAATCCCAGTATACAGGATGCAGAATGTGGAACTTACAACCACATTGGAGTGGTTAAGGCAATTAGTATAAATAACTATGTTTGCTGAGAAAAGGCATATTTTGGCAAAGCTTACATCTTGATCTCACCAGAACAATTCTCAAGAATGATCAACATAAAGAGAAGGCAACATTAATACGCTATGAGGGAAGAATGCTGATTAGTTGCCAAGTGGATTCTGATTGGTAAAGACACTGCCATGGAAAATGCACTAGATAATGACAACTGACAGTTAACTGCTGTACTTTGTTTTCAGTTTTAAATCAGGCAGGTTGACTCTTTGGTTGAACCACTGACCTGAGAAATAAACCAGTGCATGACACCTTTTTTTCCCCAGTTGTGACAAGCATGCTTTGTTCAGGTGTCGTTTAGCTCTGTTGGCTTCATGACATGTTTGAGATGCAGAATGATGCCAACAGAGTGGTTTTAATTCCACACCAGCTGAGGTTGCCATGAAGGGCACTCCTTCTCAACCTCTCCCTTTGCCTGAGATGTGGTGACCCTCAGGTTAAACTACTACCAGTCATGTCTCTCTAATGAGAGGCAGCCTTGCGATTTGGTAAGACTACGGCAACTTTGCCTTACAATGCATACATATGTTCTTTCTGCCTGCTAAGAGCAGGTCCCTGTGTATTCACATATGTAGCTTCCAGTATACGCAAGTACACCACACTGTGAGCCTGATTGACCATCTTAAATTGGGTGTCAGCATAATTATTCACGCACCAGGCATTATTTAGCAAAAGTCGTCCAACCATGGAATCACATCTAATGTTGGACACTGTATTGTGAATTTTGGAAGAGTGGGGTCTTTGGTTTGGGGTGAACAATAACTTGCTTGTTGCAGTCAACCAAAGGAATATGTTGTTGGGGACGATCGACCAGTCTTTGGGATGTACAGGTCTCTGAAGTTTATCGAAGGCAGAGAGAGTGCCTGTAAAATTTCACACTAAGTTACTCCTAAGGGCCAAATTCTCCTTCAAAATTACACAGTAATGTGAATGATTCTGTTTCAAATGAGTAACGTCAGGTAGAAGATGTTTTATGCTTGACAACAGCATCATGTCAGTGGTAAACTGTTATGACATAGTGGCAGCGTGAAACAGCTGGCTTTGCCTTTTGCTTAAAGAGATCTCAACAAACATTTGAGGTATCTTAACCTTCCAGGGTTAACTGAGGTAGACCTAGAACCTTAGGCTTGTTTACAAGTTTCCATAACACACAAGGATAAATGAGCTCAGTGCCATTATCACATAAGTTAGTTAGGATACATGCTATTAACAGCATCAAGCTGCATGGACGCTGTTTAAATGTTTGCCAATGAGGCCAATCCTACTGTATGTAGAACGGTAAGATAATGTACATATTGACCAGTGGAAATACTGGTAGACCGTAGTAAAGAACCTCCAGCCAATTTCTCAACTATTCCATCAAGAAAAGAGCGCTCATTTGACTGATCCATTTCAAAGGTGAATTTGAGGGCAGGATGGAGCCCATTAAGACATGAAAATTTTAATGCACGTGTGGTTTCAAATATAACAAACATGTAATTTACATATCAGAAGCATGCATTTACATATCAGGAGCAACAGATGAAATAATTCTAACCCAATAGAGTAGTTGTGTTGCCAATAATAGCATGCTGCTGTAAAGCTGAAAACACATTCTGCTGAGATCACAAATGAATAAGATGGACCATGTCTGCAGGGACACCACATACAAAGCTCTGGATAAAGGGGGAAGAATGTACCCAACCCTGTCATCATCTTGATGGCCACCTTTGTGTATGGTTCCATCAAGCTGTGTGTAGACACTCGGTGCACAAACACCAAAGATCACAGTGTACTGAGGTGCTACCTGTCCCCAGAGTTGCGAAGGATGGACTAGCTTCAGCACCACAAAACACTCCAAGTAGTTGGACTGCACCATATCACCCGTCCTTTGTGGAGAAATTTGCAAAGCAAAGCACGTTTGACCATAAATCTACGAGGCAGTGGTCAGCACATAGCATCCTCGAGACTCTGCGGAGAATGGAGAGTATGGATCCTGGTGGGTTGTTCCCTGAGCGGACTGTCAAAGCCATTTGGCAAAATGCTTCATCACCAGAACTAGTCAACAAGCATCAAGATGTTGCTTGGCTAGTGGTGAGCTACCTGTGAAATCTTTCATGTATGCCTAATCTCTGTGCGCCACCGCATGCTGCCCTCGAAGTAGCTGCAGTGGGGCACAGGCTGTCACACAACTCCTGCTGGAATATGCCTCTGCAAAGGAAGTCTGGAAAAAGATGCAGTAGTTTTTGTTGAGGTTCATCCCATGAAGTTCTGTGACTCAGGACCCTGTGCTCTACAGGTTGTTCCCTAGGACGCACACTGAGACAAACTGCGCCTGGAGGACCATCAACTCGGTCAATGACGCTCTTTGGTCTGGCCAAAATTTGTTGGTCTTCCAGTGCAAAGGGTTGACCCTCAACCGAGTGTTGCAGACTGGCACATTCCAAGGTTCAGGACCATGTGCACCTTGGGGCAGCTGCTGCCAAGGTACAGTGGAGAAAGACCACCATGTAAGGTCTTCCTGGGAGTCCGTTCAGTTATCAGACCCTCAGGGTGCCTCAAAGACATGTCGATATCATCTAGTATAAGTAAGAAATGCCGTGGGTTTGTTTGTTCTGCATGTGTAAACTGCACAGAATCCAACTGCTCGAGTGACGATGTATGCATGTAAAGATCTTTTTATGAATAAAGTATTTTTTTTATATTTAAAAAAAATACAAATTTCAGTGCTGGTGTGCTTACAGATATGTAGACTATACATCCCAAAGAATGGTGCAAGGTATAAAATAGAATATCTCTTTGGTTATTCACAGCGAGCGAGGTACTGATCATACCCAACTCCCCCAAGTTTGCAAAACTCATGCCACAATTTTCAATGTCAAATATGATTCAATGATTTAACGACATTTTCAAGATAGTCCTTAGTATGTGAAGAATTACACTGACAATTTAGAATTCTTAACTGGGCTCACAATGTAGCACATTTGTGAGTACTGGAAGCTACATATATAAATATACAAGGTCCTAGTGTTTGCAGACAGAATATGTAAATACAATGTACCTACTTCAACTCAACAAAGTAAGTGACAGCCAATTTATGCTTTGATTCTCAGTGCAATGTCTCGACTATTCAATGTCAACTTGCCTTTTTTAAAATTTAAACAAAACTTGACAGTTAACTATTGGTCATCTTTAACTGGTGCATTGTCCATGTGATGCCTCTACCACAGTCTATTTACCAAACAATCAGCACAGACCTCTAAACCAGTTGAAATGTTGTTTTATCTTTACTTCATTATTTATTGCAAATTGTCCAGATGAGTTCCAGACAAAAAGTTTCAACAAAATGTGTTTATTCACAAGTTCTGTAGTACCAAATGACCCATAAATATATTTAAGGGGAAGCTACATGGACGCATGGAGCAGAAAAAATAGACTGATGGAGTGAGATGAAATAATGGAGGAAGAAGTTGAACTTGGTTACATTGGTCTGTAAATTCTGTAAAAGTGAATGCTGACAGAAGTCCTGCCTCTCCAGCTGTGCCTACAAACAAGATATGTATATATACAAACTATATTTGAAACATAACTATAGTTTGCTGTTACATCTAAGTGACTCCTAGCCATAAATATGTACACACAACTATAGCTCTCTCTCTAAAGGCTTTTCCTCTTTAACAATTCAAATCATAATTTGAAGGTTGGTCACTGATTGTTTAAGATCCCTTTCTCATTCACAGTCATTGATTGAAAAACTAGAGTGCTATGTTTTATGGAGGAGGAGGACCAAACTCTGACAGCAGCTCCCCCTAGACTGCATTTGAGTGATGATCATCATTTCCCAAGGTCTCCAATGGCATACCCATTATGCATTCCTTATATATCGCTTCACTTGTTTTGCGAAAGATAATTCCCGAATTGTTTAATTAAACTGATAATCGACAGATAATGTGGACTCTTGTGTTTGTTGAAACTGCCAGATGTTCTACCATGTGTTTCCTAGAATGCCACTGGGCTGGAAAGAACAGTTAGTCCACAGATCATTGGAGAAACAGAGCAAAAACTCTCTCTGTCATTGAACATATAGAGAGAGGATTGTTCATTTTCACCAGCCTTTGTATTTGAATAATTATTTATAGTGGGTAGGGGTATTGTTACCACTTAGTTGAAATTTACTTTATTACCATTCTATCACTTTTGGTGCCTTAATTCATTGTCTGCAAATGTAATTCCATGGGATGGATAATACTCCGTTGCAACTGACTACTTATATTAAATCAATTTAAGGAATTCAGTAAGTACTGTACATCTCCCCAGGCTTTATTCACAGGTAGACCAAGATCTGAAGCGCCAAGCCTGATGCTTACAACAACAAAGTAAATGCAAAAAAACTTTGCCCATCGCTTTGTTATAGTCATGTACTGAACCTAAATTGAAGCCTTGTTGACAAGATAGACCAGTATTACATGTGTTGCTGATAGTGCAAAATACAAGTCTTCTGGATAAGTAAACATTATTCCAGTAGTCTATCACCTGACTAAAAATTGTATTTTTAAACTTTACTCCAAAAAGCTTTTGTTATGATAAATTCAGTGTTGTAGAAAGCTGCACTTGGTAGTCTAAGAATCAGAGATCTGGCATTGCAGCTCTATATTTGATTCAAATTCCTTTCATGTGACATGCCCCCAATGACATTGTAGGCTTGCACATTTGCCATTTTTGTTGATAATTCACTTTCTTATATATAAATATATATATAAGATTTGTTGTATTTGATTAAGATACAACTACTTAACCTACATTCCCTCCGTCCCCAAGCTATTTTTCTTAGTTTCTCCAACCCATTTTCCCATGGTGGATTTGTATTCCTTACAGAAGTTGTCAATGGTGTAACGTTGAGCAAGTTTTTGACATAATTGAATCTTATTTTTGACCTTGGATTGTCGTGGTGCACTATGGGTATTTTAGTTCCATGGAGGGGATAGAGATGAAGTTCCCATAATGCATTGCTCTTGTCATGATACCCCTTGACCACTTCTAGAATTTGATTCTGTCTTGTCATGTGATATGACCTTTTCAGGCTCTGTGAGATACTTAGTTGAGAAGAAACTTTGGGCGGGGCTGGAGAGTTTTAGTTATGAAGACAGATTGGACAGACTGGGGTTGTTTTCCATAGTGCAGAGGAGATTGAGGTAAATGAAATTATGCAGGTAGACAGAGAGGAACTTTTCCCCTTTGGAGAAGTCAATGACCAAGGGGCCTAGACTTAAGGTAGGAGGCAAAAGATTTAGAGGGGATGTGAGGAAAAGTGTTTCACCCAGAGAGTGGTGGGAATCTGGAACTCATTGTCCATAATGGTGGTAAAAGCAGAAATCCCCATAATATTTGAGAAGAATTTAGATGTACACTTGCAATACCAACGCGTACAGGGCTATGTGCCAGGTGCTGAAAGATAGGATTAGAATAGTTAGGTGTTTGTTTCTCACTGATGCAAGTGGGCTGAAGGACCTTTATTCTGGCTATAGACCTCAATAACTTTGCTGTAGCTGTGTTGTGAGCTGCTGAACAAGTAGAATGATACATTTTAGAATGTAACCACATCCCTGAAGCTGAACCTATGTGACATAAGAATTATGTTAGATGGCGGACATAAGCCAGGTAGCAGGCACTTTATGTACAGAGACAATTTGTTGGCATAGCATTGACTCATCGGGCCTGCTACAACAGTGGTTTTCGAACTGTGATCCATGGATTCTTAAGGTTTTGGATATTATATTATAAATTATCTGCAAAATAATTTGGAAGTATGAGCCAAATGTGAAGTGCACTTGTACACCTGAGCTAGCTGTCACAGCTCAAAATAAATTATGGATGGAGAAGTGCAGAGATTGGCATGTATGGGAACACACTTTTTTGTTAAAAACATTTCTTAAGATAATCTTTACCTGTATAATTTCATATTTTGTGTTTGTATAATAATTTAGATACAAATCCCTGAAAGAAATCATGTGACCAATGCAGTTTGAGAACTGTTGGACCCAATATGGACACTGCTGGCTACGTGAAATGTAGATTGGTAAAAGTTACCACATTATAGCATTTTCCTGTGAATCTCCATTGAGCCCTCAATGATGTAACATAGATAGTGATTGAATAAATAAATAGAATATGAGTACATTTACTTTGTCAATTTTAAGAAAACAGCAATTGACTTTTGGTTAACATGCTCAAAAGATTGGCACCCAAGTTAGAATCACTCAGCTACCTTGCACTTCTTCACTAACTACTATTCCCAGTGACAAAAACGGACATTAATCTGACAAGTTCTTCACAGCTCCACTTGGAATGAAGTCACTTTGCTTCACCACTGTTCTTCAACCTTTCTATAAGCAGAATGTCTCGAAATAAAAATAATTATAGCTCGTGGATTCCCTACAGTGTGGAAACCATTCAGCCCATCAAGCCCACATTGACCCACCAAAGAACATCCCACCCAGATTCACCTCTGTAACCCTGCATCTCCCATGGTTAATCCTAACCTACATACCCCTGTACATCATGGGCAATTTAGCATGGTTGATCCACCTGATCTGCACCACTGTGGACTGTGGGAGGAAGCTGGAGCACCTGGACTCCACATGGACGGTCGCCTGAGGGTGGAATTGAACCCAGGTTCCTGTGCCATTGTGCCACCCCTAATTATGGATCTGAACGACCATTCCAGAATGTTTATCTCTACCACTCCTTTCGGAGGTCCATCTCGTGTTAATTACTCATTTCGCAAAGAAATCTTTTCAAGTATCAGTCCTTTGTTTGTTTTATAAGTTTGAATCCACGTCCCTTTGTATTATTTTTGAAGTTCAATTAAAATTGAATTTTTTGTTCACCTTTACTGGAGCCACCTCTATACAATTACATTACTACTTGGCATTTGTGCCAATTTCCCTCCATTTACAGTAATTTTCTATTTGCTTTGAGAGATGGGAACCTCAGTTTGCCTGCTTTTGGGTTTTCCCAATGTTTGGAGAAATCAGACATTTCAATGGTTTTAATGGAGGTACGGATAACACGAACATAGAGATGTATAGTCTCTTGCAAAGGCAAAGCCAGTCCCACCATTAGAGACAAAGTCAGGCAAGCAGCTTAAATCACTGAAGAACATGAAATCTATATATTTTTTAAAAATGTTGTAGTTATTCTTTTAGGGATCCAAGAAAACTGTAGTCAGCATCTGGAGGAGCCTGGGTGGAAACTTTGCCACCCACATTCTTCTCCCCGACCAGAAATCTGAGCAGAATTGTCACAACCCATGGAATTTCAGGGCCCACCTGAAGTTACAATTAAAACTGGACACTGAAAATCCAGGCAGCTTTTGTCATTTAATGCAATTCAAGCTTCTTCCAAACATCAGAATTTGACTCATCATGGCAGTGCTTGCCTTGTTCCTCAGCAATCAGAAAGCCATGATACTCAAAGTGCATTTTGTTTTGACTTAGAAACTGAACATTCTCCTGATTTGACATTGCTTGGTATTTTGATTGCTGAGTATTCTAAAGCTCCCAAGTTTCTCTAGGCCAGCATTCATAGCATTATCCATCCCTAATGGCCCTTGAGAAGGTACTGGTGAGATACCTTACTGAACTACTATAGTCTGTGTTTTGTAGTTCTAATAGGGAGGGTGCTCCAGGAATTTGACTGAGTGACAGTGAAGGAACTACGTTATAGTTTGGAGCCAAGATGTGTTTGGCTTGTAGGGAATCTTGATGGTATTGTCATTCACCTGTTCCCTTTTTCCTTCTAGGTGACAGTGGTCCCAGGTGTGTAAAATGCTATCATTGGAGCCTTGATGAATAGCTGTGCGCAGTCTTTAGATGGTACATATATGCCACTGTGAATGTAGAAGGT
The DNA here is from genome assembly GCA_024137785.1 of Ginglymostoma cirratum. NCBI lineage: Eukaryota > Metazoa > Chordata > Chondrichthyes > Orectolobiformes > Ginglymostomatidae > Ginglymostoma > Ginglymostoma cirratum. The sequence continues at coordinate 382,581 of JAHRHZ010000082.1, forward strand.
GGTGGATGGGTTGTCCATCAAGCAAGCTGCTATGTCTTGGATAGAGTCAAATTTCCTGAGCATTGTTACAGTAGCATTCATACAGGCAAATGGAGAATGTTCAATCATACTCCTAACCTGTGCTTTGTAGGTAGTGGATAGGCATCAAGGAATCAGAAAGTGAGTTATTAATCCCAGAGTTTAAAGCCCTCTATTTCTTTTGGAATTACAGCATTTATATGGCTGCTCTAGTTCAGTACCGTCTGGTCAATGGTAACCCCAGGATGTTGAAAGTTGAAGATTCAATCATCGTAATACAGATAGCTGTTTGCTAGTAAATAACTTCAGTATTGTAGAAAAAGTACAGTCAAAACTTTTTATAGTCAACTCATCTGGGCAATTTGCATAAGTTTTTATATTTATTTATTTATACTGTGTGAGAGCAGAGTGCTGCTTAGTTGACAATGGATTCACTGATTATTAGAGGTATTGCCATAGAAAAGCACTAGTTAGATTTTGACTGACAGTAAAATGCAATATTTTGCTTAAATTTAAGCCAAGTAGGAGGACTATGATTGTCATAGGACTAAGACTTGCCTGGAGAAATGAACCAGTATATTGTCCTCATAATCCATGGCAACAGTGTATGGATAGGCTGCTGAAGATTCACAAAGTGATATTACTTTACTCTATCTTATCTATAACAAGTTCTGCACAGTATGAACTGGCCAAACGGTTGCATGAACTGTTTAACTAGTTTTCAGCAAGTTATCTACTGAGACAGCGAAGATTTCTTCACATTTGTGAATATCATACAGGACTTGAATGTTGAAACCAATGCAATGTCCATGTGCTCATTTGACATTCCTAACATACTCACCAATGTACCACCGAACAAAGCCGTATACTGAAGTCCTATATCCTGGTGACCTAGATCTGTAAATACTGTTAACCAATTTAGGATTTTCATACTGACAGTGTGGTGCACTTGCATGAACTGACGTATACTAATACACAGTGCTCTGTTCTCTGCAGACAGAAGGAAGATGTACACCCTGTTTCAATTCAAGAAAATAGTTGTCAGCCATATGTTGGTTCATTTCTTTGGGCAATGCCTCACCCAGTCAGAACAAAAATGTTACGTTTTAAACAGAGCATGGCTATTATTTAGCTGTCATCATTAGTTGGTGCAATCTCCATGACAATGTCTTTACTAATCAGAGATCACTTGCCAACCAATCAACTTTCTCCTCTCATATATTATAAATGCTGTTTGCCCTTTGAATTTGTATTCTCAGGAATTTTCCTGATGAGTGCAGGACATAAAGTTTTTGACAAACTGTCTCTTTTTCAATAATATTGTAGTGCAGTTGAACGTGTGGTGGTTTGATTCCATTTTATTTTATATGTTCATTGCGTGGCACTTGTATGGCACAAATGTTGCTTGCCGTTTATCAGCCCAAACCTGAATGTTGACCAAGTTTTGCTACAAATGGACACAGACTGCTTTAGTATCTTTTGTAGTTTAGAACTCATTAATAATGCTGAATATTGTGCAATCATCAGCAAACATCTCCATTTCCGACCTTACAGCAGAGGGAAGTCCATTAATGAAACAGCTGAAGATGTTTATGCCTAGGATACTACTATGAAAAACTGGTCACTTGTGGTGCAGTAGTCATGTCCCTACCCCTGAGCTAGGAGGCCCAGGTTCAAGACTATCTGCTCCAGAGGGGTTAATAACATCTCTGGACAGGTTGATTAGAAAATACCTACAATGAATAACTCCTGCAGAAATGTCCTGGGACCAAGGTGATTGACGTCCATCAATCTTACTTTGTGATAGGTATGATTCCAGTCAGTGGAGATTCACACCTGATTCTCATTGATTCCAGATTTTCCAGGGATTAAGACTAGTTGAGGACCTGTAGTCTGAAATGTCTGACTCAGAAGTGAATGTTGCCGCCATAAGCATTTGTGATTGTATATTATACTGTACCATATCAGTGTCTGCCCTGTGAGCTTTCTAAAAGTATCTGGTGCCAGATAACCTACCCTTGTGCCTGGCATATTCACAAGCCCTTGATACCTAGTTCCCCAAAGCATTGTAATATTAGGTAAAACAAATTGGGGTGCATTTTATCAGCTCATTGTACCCAAAGAACAGTAGTCCCAGCAATTGTTTGCTAAGACATCACTATTGACTCCCACAGTCTTTCAATGCAATACATTCATTTACATCCTAATGGTTAGACGTTGATTTACCTATTAATACTTTGACCCTCTCTTTGCTTATTCACTACTTTCCCTACTCATTATGTACATTTTCAAGGCAATTTTGTCAATTTATTTTTGGCCATGTTGCCCTTGACATGTACCTTTTTTCCTGGTATTTATAGTTTCCCTGCTGTTATTTGTACCGCAGGTTCTGACAGTATTCTCCGAGCCAGGCTGCTTAGGATAATGATGCAGCTTTTATTTATTGCAACCCTTTCTCTTTGAAAGAGGTTCAAGTAGTTTCCAATAAAGTGTAAAAAGAGCTAAATAGACAGAGATTAACGATACTGCCACAATAGTAATTAGAAGTGGTAAAATTAGATCAGTCTGCACTATAGAAGTTTTGTAAGTGGTGAAATGTAGGAGCTTGTTCTGCGTTGTGCAATTGCAGCATCTGCTGTAGATTTTCCTGCTGTGCCAGGTTAGACGGTTAGTTGATTTTCACTCCGTGCTTGCTGAAATGGTTCTCCACATCTAGTTACCCGTCCTTCTACTTAACTTGAATTAACTGCAAAATGAAGATATAATTGCCAGAAGGTTAAAAACACGGACTTTTGAAATATACATTTGAAAATCTAAGTCAGTGTTTCTCATTACTTGTTTCAAATGCCTTAGATGCTTCTCTTTGAAATTCACATTTCCAAATGGCAACAGTTGACCACTTGAGATTTCATGTGTATCCTCAAAATTCCCAAAGAGACCACATTATTTATTCATTTTTTATGTTCCATGTGAACCAAGATCATTTTCACTTAAATTTACCTTGCCTCATTCAAATTGAGTTGATATTAAACCATTTCAGTTTAAGAGCAATGGGTGCCAATATTAATTTGAACACAAGTTCCAAATTACAGGTTTTGAGGATTTAACCCTTACACACAAGCTTTCACAAAATTCAGGTTTTCCTGGACCAGCCGTTTATCTTCATTTGTAAGATTATACAATGTAATGCTTGGAAGACCGGATTACAATGTAAAGCTGCTCAGCTGTTGGATTAATCATATTACCACATTTATAAGCGTCTTGCACTGAAATAAACAATTTGTTTAAAACAATTTTCATCTATATGTTTGTGAAGTTAGAAGACCCTGTGATACCTTTAGAAAAATCAAGTCTTTAATGCATGTTGGTCTGGATTTTGGGATCAATGGAAACTTAAAAATATCCATCATTCTGTAACCTAACAGCTGCCCAGACTTTTACTGGGCTTTTGTGTGACAATGTACAAGAACTAGAGAATTTCATTTACCGTGGCATCCTCTGTAGAAGATCTGGGACTGAACGAGCACCAGCGTATCTCTTCAACCAATCAAATGCTTTCACTTATTTGCAGGAAGCACAGGGTGACTGGTTTATACATAAATTTTTTGATTCGCTGTTAAAAGCCACAGCTTACAGCAACTGAGAGGAAGTAAACTGGCTTTGTTCAGGCTCAAGATGCTTTTTTTCACTGCAAAGAAACGGATAGATCCTTCCTTTGTGGAGATCCAATAGATTCTGACTCATACCCATAAGCTGTTCAACTAACTGGAACCCAATCCCATTGTTGTTGGTGGAAAGAGGCATTTGTCATTTATACCATTCCACAGACCAATCAGTTACTGTTCTGAAGAAGGGTCACTGGACTCAAAGTGTTAACTTTGCTTTCTTTCCACTGATGCTGCCAGTCCTGTTGAGTTTCACCAGCAATTTTTGTCTTTTGTTTCCAATCAGTTACTTGATGCCTGCCAGATTTACCTTCATATGCCTCGTGGCTCCTGTTCATGTGTAGAAACTTTCCCTGCTGCTGGAACAAACAGCAGTGTAAACAGCACTTACAATGAGTGTCAAATAACTTGTTTTTAGAAGGTGAAGTAAACCTTTCCACATATCCTTGTTTTTAAAAGCAGTCCCTTTCCCATTTCAGTCCACATTCAGAAACACAGGAAAATAAAGAAGATATGATCTTAACATTGGCATTTGAAGCATTCCATGCAGCTCTGCTAGAAGTGATAGTGATAACTCTGTGCATACATACCGTTACTTAGAACAGGGTTTAACTTAATGTTAATTAGCTTCCCCTCCCTGACACTTTGTTTACCGACAGCAGCTGTTACCGTAATTTAAGTCATCTTGTCGAGTAAGAATCAAAACCTATGGTGACTGACTGAGAGTTTACACCTGGTACTGTATTATCTTTGTTTCAGTGGATACTAGCTGATGTGAAATTTTGGCCAGTTTTGTTTTCTCTCAACTGTTATTGCTTGCTCAAGTCAAATTCTGAACATTGTAATGATAGTAGTGGAAGAATTAAGCTGTCCAATTCCTTAGGCAGTTCATGATTCAAATGCCTAACAGTAAGGAGGGAGGGCTGTAACATATACAAGGATTAGATGTGAACGTTAAGACCTACATGACAAGGATGCTTTATTTGTGAAGTAGATGTAGGTCATTGTCCGCAATATATCAAAATCGATAATGTAGAAAATTTAAAAAATAAAGGAAGTAAATTAAGCTCAAATTACTCATGAGAGTCAGTATCTGGTGGAAGCACTTCCATTACCAGGCATTTCTGCACAGAGTTGTCTGTTGCAGACAGTTGTTACAAATTTCACAGCTGTCTGACACCTCAATGACAGACTAAGAATTGTTTGATGCAGGAAAACCTTTTAAAGAGATCCAGTATTTACTCACAATGGCAATATTGGACAATTTCATTAATTTTTTTCCCAGGGAATGTAATGTTTTTCCTATTGAATTATCACAATTACTATGATTGTCATGAGCTATTATTAGAATAACAAGGAAAAGCAGATTCTGTTGACTATCATGTTAGGTTTCCATATTACAGTAGCACAATATTCATGAGCTATCATTCTTTTAATGATGCACATGCACACACACAAAAACCAGCTGCCCTGGACCAAAATTAATTAATTTTTTTCAAAGTCTTTGTCAATTTGCAAATGTGCAGTTTAAGCAGAATCTCACAGCAAAAGAAGTGCAATATCAAGAAATTCATTTTCATTGAAATTACTGCATAAGTCCAGTCCCTGTAAGAAACTCCAACTATCTGCTATGTTGAAGTTATGATAGAGGACTATTGTGGTGACCTGAACCAGCTCAAGTCTTTCATCAACCAGTTTATCCTCGGTGTCCTAAGACACACATTATATTGTTGCACTCAATCGCAATCTCTTTTCATGTTTGAGACATCATCTTGTTGTCAGTTTGCAAAAGATCAGAAGAGCAAACTGTTACAGCTCAAAAATAAGCTAAACATTGTTCCTGATGCCCTGGAGAGTAGGAGTAGTTGATATCCCATCAAACGTTACAGCTTCATGAGATAAATCTCAAATGAAGAACTATCCAAAATCAGCTTAGTGTTTGTGCGTTCAGCCTTCCAAAGCAATCAGCAAGAAAAGTATGGTTGGGATTGAAGGGTACATGAGTCACTTCAATCAAAATTACTATGAATGAAATATATTGAAAAAATAATTTATACAGAATCAAGGAAAGTACGACAATTAAATGCAATCAGTACACTGTGAGCTATAGCTTAGTTATTCGTAGAGTGTGGATATTGCTAAGGCTGTGGGAAGCATAAGACCTTAGTCAAGGCTCATTTTAGCTTTCTCACTTAATAAGTGAATTGACCTCAGTTGTACCATCATATGTGGGCTATTGGTGGATTTTTAATATAGATTTTTTTTTTATTCATTCGATGTTTCAATGTGCTACTTGAAAGTAATGTTTTCCTTAGAATGCATTATCCTTAAGGTGCTTTTTGTTTCCCCTTTTAATTTATGTGACCTTTCTCCCCACAGTGTTTAGTTGATATTTGATTCTGGAAAAGAATGAGAGCAACAGTATGAATCCTGGCCTGATGATACAATTGGCCAAATATGGTCCTTGAATAAAAGTGTAGTCACATTGGCTTTATCACATTGTTCTAGAGGACATAGCTGTTGCATAAGTTACAATAATCATGCAAATACCTTTCTCTGCCACTTAATGAAATGCACTGCATTCTGAAACCTTCTGACATATTGCACAGTGCTAAAATATGGAATTGCATTAAAGATGACAATTAGTTCAAATAGCAGTGCTGGGCCCATGATGCTCTTTTTTGTGCATAAATGTTTTTAATCATGAAGATGGACCAAAAACTGACTGAAAATATTACTGTGTTGGAGTTGTAAGTGTGATGGCTGTTGTAAAATCATCAACACCTCTTCAGAAAACATTGAGAATTCATCAGATCCTCTTACTAATTAATTTACCATGATCACAAAATAAGTTACATGATTTTTCACCATCTTAGAAAATGGAACAATTAGCTCTGTGTAATCATATTGGACGTAAAAGACCATTTCACATCTTTGCATAGAGGCCAGTTCCTAATGAACACTATTTTCATTCCTGGATTTGGTTTGCAAGTGATCTATCAATACTGAAAATGTCCTTTGTTGTTGTTCCCCTGAGTAGTTCAGAACAATGCACGTTTCAACATTAACTAGATTGTACTGTAAAAGCGAATAGTAGAAGGAAGGTGGCCGTGACAAATGGGGAAGGCATGCAAATATGGCTCTTTAATTTGACAGTCAATTTGGATTCAAAATGGCTATTCTGGGAATGAGAATGCCTCACCTGACCCTAACCTCACTTTTATGTCATAGCTGGCATGCTTCACGTGTTAGTTGCCTGTTGTTTTATCATTGCCTTTTGCCGTTCTCCCAGCAGACAGATGAAGCCGCACAGACAGATTCGTCACAGCAGCTACAGTCATCAGAGACCACAGAGAAACAGCAACCCAAAAGGTTACATGTCTCCAACATTCCCTTCCGATTCAGAGATCCTGACCTGCGACAAATGTTTGGGGTAGGTTCATAGCTTTTAATCATAGATGAAGCAAACATGCTCCCTGCCTCAGAAATTCTGAGCTCTGACATGTATATTCACACTTGTTCAGCATTCTATCATCAGGAGCAATGAAAGTAGACAGCACAACCTTTATTGATTGAATGGTTTACAGATTGGATGATTGATTGTAATTTTACAAGAGAAAGAGATGGTGGTAATTTATTGTGGCAGTGTCAGCACACTTCAAAAAGCCTTTAATTAGGGATTTTGCACTTAACTCCAACGTTTCCAATCAAGTGATTTGAAGAAGCTGTACTCTTCATTTTGACATTTTACTACAAATGTCCCGAATTAATAAATGTTTGAAACTTTTATTTTTTTAATTTAATGTGGAGTAGCATCCCTGTTAACTCCCAAAGCTGTCACTTTCCACAACCTAAGGTTAAGCCAGGTACTAGTCCATGCCCCTATCTCCCAGGCAGTGTTTTGTTACAAGATATTGGTCTCATGATAGTAATAGCAGTTAATTGAAACAGAGAACACATGCATTCTTTCTGGAGGAACTTGAATATGTAATCCCTTACACAGAAATATGAAAGGACATATTTAGAACAAAGTCTAATATCTGAAAGAATGATGGTACATGCTTACCATTTTAAAAAAAATGAACAGGGAATGCAGTTCATTTGAATCAAATGCTCCAAATCTCTAATTAAATGATCCTTCAGGAGAATTAAAATTGGGTCATGGTACCATCCAACCACACCTTTGTATTGTCACTGCATTCAGTATATATTCTGACTGTAATCTTAAAACACGCTGCCTGCCACAAGTAGGCTGGGACCACACCATTTTTGATTTTTTGCATTAACTGCTCATAGTAGTTTACCTCTCCCAGAGGTCAGATGGCTGTCGACTGCAATAAATTATTTATAAACTTAAACCCAGACTTGGTGTGTGTCCTTTCCCAATAGAATCTAATAACAACACATTATATTGAATCTGGAGATTATGAGATATCTTTTCCTCCGGGTATTAATTTAAATAAAAAATAGTGGATGATAATAAACAAGTCTGTAGAATATGGTACCACACTTTTTATTTCCATTATGATGGCTCCTCCAAGTCTTGCTCACAGCCTGGAAAGAATGTTAGTACATTAATGAAAAGAAGAAACAAAAAGTAGTGTAATGTGTTTCTTCAGGAGTCTGAAACCTTTTTAAAGACATGTCTGAGAAAATCCTGAAGAAATGTGCAGCAGCAGGTTTACTTGGAAACCAAGTCAGGCTCAAGGCTGACTAAATCCCCTGGATCTCATGGCCAACATCTTAGAGGTTTTAAGGATGTGACTGTAGAGATTTTGGATGTTATCTTCCAGAATTCCCTAGATGCTGGACAGGTCATAGTGGACTGGGAAAGTGCAAATGTAATATCCCTATTCAAGAAAGGAGAGAGGCAGAACACAGGAAACTATAGACCAATTAATTCCACATCTAGCGCTGAGAAATTTCTGAAATCTATCATTAAGGAGGAATAAGCAGGATCTTATAAGGAAACAGTTTGGGTCTCTTACTTGAGGACGGATACTGGCAGTGCAGAGAAAGTTCATGAGGCTGATGAAGAAGAGTTTAAGTAGGCTGGGCCTGTACTTATTCAAGTGTAGAAGAATAAGATGCGACCTTATTGAAATATACAAGTTTCCAAGGGGACTTGTCAGAATAGATACAGAGACTTGTAGGAGAGTCTAGGACTGGAGGGTATAATTTCAAAATATGGGTTTGCATATTTAAGACAGAAATGAGGAGGAATTTCTTTTCTTGGAGCACAGTGAATCTGCAGAATTCTTTACCACAGAAGGCCATTGAGGCTGGTTTGTGAAGTTTGTTCAAAGATGAGAGAGAGACAGATTTTCCTCAGTAAAGGTTTACCTTTACTCCTACATCGTATGGTCTTCATCAAGCAGAAGGAAACCATTTTAAACAATTTTTTTCACGTTCTTTGAGGACGCATCAAGCAATGCGGACAGAGGAACCAGTAAATGTTGTGTATTTGGACTTTGAAATGATGTGGAAGTGCCAGTGTTGGACTGGGGCGGACAAATCAGAAGTCACACGACACCAGGTTATAGTGTATCAGGTTTATTTGAAATCACATGCTTTCAGAGCGCTTCACCTGACGAAGGGACAGTGCTCTGAAAGCTTGTAATTTCAAATAAACCTGTTGGACTATAACTTGCTGTCGTGTTATTTCTGACTTAGACTTTGAAAGTCATTCAATGAACTGCTACATAAAGGCTTACTGTCCCACTTAAAAATTCATGGCATTTGTGCCGCAGGGATCAATGCTGGGCTTCAACTATTTGCAGTCAATATTAATGTCTTGCATGAAAGGACAGTGTACATGTATTGTGTGGGAAAATGTGAGGTCATCCACTATGATTGGAAGGAGTGAAATATGCTGAAATGGAAAGAGATTACAGAATGTTTCAGTACGAAAGCTGTCCTGGTATGTGAATCACAAAAAGTTGGTAAAGAAGTTTGGATGACAAATGTAATGATGGAATTTTACAGTACAAACAGAGGCCATTCGACCTATCGTATCTATACCGGCTCCTGAACGAGCTACCCAGCTAGTCCCTTCTCCAGCCCTAACTCTGTAGCCCTCTTAAATTCATCACTTTCAAATATATATCCAGGTCGCTTTTGAAACTTCCTAAGGAATCTGGCTCGACCACTCTCCCAGGCAGTGCATTCCAAATCCTAACAACTCTCTGAATAAAGAAGTTTTTTTCTCATCTCACTCCTAGCTGTCTTGCAGAAAATCTTGAAATTGTGCCCTCTAGTTACTGACAAACGAGCTAGAGGAAACAAAATATCCTTCTTTACCCTGTCAAAATTGTCCATCATTTTGAGCATGTCAGTAAAGTCATCTTTTAATTTTCTTTGCACGAGGACAATTAGACCAATTTCTCTAATTTTACCTTGTATCTAAAATTCCTCAGTTCTGGTATCATTCTAATAAATCACCTTTGAACTTTCTCCAGGGCTTTAATATCCTTCCTTAAATAAGGTGCCCTGAACGGAACACAGTACTGACCGATGGTTTGTAGAGGTGAAGCATCACCCTCTTGCTTATATATTCAATGCCTCTATTTATAAACCCAAGGATCCTATAATCCTTCTGAACAACTGTTTCAACTTGCTTCACCACCTTCAGAGAATCATACACATGAACGCCGACGTTCCTCTGCTCCTGCACTCTGCTCAGACTTGTACAATTGAGCCTGTATTATCTCTACATGTTTTTTCTACCAAAATGCATTACCTCACACTTGTTAGTACTGAAATTAATCTGCCAGATGTCTGCACATTTGGCCGATTTGTCAATGTCCCTCTGAAGGTGCTCAGCATCATCCTCACAATTCACTATTCTCCCTACCTCAGTATCATTTGCAAATTTAGATATTTTGGCCTTAACATTTCCTCTCCAAACCGTTTATAAATCAGAAAAAGCAAGGGTCCCAACACCCGATGCCTGGGGAACACTACTTTCAACTTGTTTCCAATCTGAGAAATGCCAGTCTATGTATACCTTCTGTTTCCTATCTTTTAGCCAACCTCTAATTATGCAGCCAAGGATGAATCAATCCACATATTTCTAGTTTGCTAACCAACCAATTATGTGACACCACATCAAATATTTGCTGAAAGCCCAAACGTACAATACCCACAGTAATATCCTCACCCACTGTCTGTGTCAGCCTTATCAAAGAACTCAATTTTTTTAAAAAGCATAAATTGCTGGAAAAACTCAGTAGGCCTGGCAACATCTGTGAAGAGAGAGAGATATAAAATAGGTGCAAATAATAGGTGTGAAAAGGAGAAAATGGGAAGACACTAAGATCAAAGCCAACAAGATCCGCCAAGAGTGGGAGGTTCTCATCAAAATGTAAGACAGAGATTATGCCTTGAAGTTAATGAGCACAATATTGAGCCCTTGAGGCTATGAAGTGCTTTGGTGGAAAATGAGATACTCTTCTTCCAGCTTGCATTAAACTTTGTTAGACCACTGCAGCAGGCACAGAGTAGAAATGTTAGCATGGGATCAAGATTTAATGAAATGGCAAGCAACTGGAAGGTCAGCATTACTCTTCCAGCCAAAACAGAGGGGACCCCTTACACTGAGATTATGCCCTTTCATGCTAAACTCTCCCACAAGGGGAAACAACCTCTACACATCTAGCCTGTCAAGCTGCTGAAGAATCTTATGTATTTTAATAAGGTCACCTCTCATTCTTCAAAGGTCCAGCGAGTACAGACCCACATTGACAGTCAGAAATGGAAACAGTGAGGTCAGAACGGTAGGTGAGAGAAGGATGGAAATTGAAAACTGATTAATTTTCCCAATTCCTGAAGCCAAACCAATGACCCATCATTGATGAATCAGAGAAAGAGTTGTGGGTGGGGTCTGACTACAACAGGAATAAGGATGTTCCACATACCCCACACAGTGAGTCAGGAATAGCTGGAACCTGTGTGGGTACCCATAGCCACACCATTGACTTGGAGAGAGTGGGATGAGTTAAAGGAGAAGTGAGAATGAGCTCAGCCAGGCAAAGGAGGGTGATGGTAAATGTGGACTGTGCAGGCTTCTTTTCAAGGAAAGAGCCTACAGAGTTTCTGGCAGGGGATGAATGCAGATCCATGATGAAGAGATGGCAGTTAGGGTCAGAAAACTGGAAACTGAGGTAAATTGTCAGGAAACTCATGGATGTCAGTAGGGATAGACTAAACAAAGGTGGTGGGGGGAGCAGAGAGTCAAGCTTAGAAGAACTAAGTTCAACGGGGCAGGAATAGCTGATGGTTTTGCCATCAGTCTGTTTCTGCATTTTGGGAAGGAATTATAAGTGTGTTGTACGCGGTTGGGTGGACTATAACGAGGAATGCTGTGGAAGGGAGATCTCCAGGTGGAGATGAGGTCGGTGACAGTCATAGGTACAGCAACTTGATGTTAAGTGGTAGGACATGGACCGGAGTGAGATGGGAAGAAGTGTCTGATAGTTAACGCTCAGCCTCTGCAAGGTAAATGTCAGTATATTAGATGATAACAGCACTGCTGAGAGAATGGAGGGTAGCAATGGAGGGAGACAGGTTAGAGTGAGTGAGTGAGGAGAGCAGAGAAATAAAGGTGACCAATGTCATGTCCTAATTCTTGATGAAGAGATCCAGTGCAGATGAAAGGCCAGAGGGAAGGGTCCAGAGTCCAAGCGGAGGGGGATTATTGCAGATAGTTGATAGGTCTTTGGGGTGGGAGAGGACTGTTCAAAGGGGCAGACATAAAGTCAAAGTCTATGGAAGAGGAGTTCGATGTCTCATCATGCCAGAGTTCAATGAGGCAAGAGCATATAGGGGATAAAGCTAAACCCTTTGCTGAGCACAGATTGTTCAACATTAGAAGGAGGAAGATCAGATGGTATAGTCAATTTAATATCATGTGTTTTTGTTAGGTTGCCTTTATTGCAAAAAGTATTGATTATAACAGTAGTGAAGTCTTAACTGTTACGTCTGTACAGAGCTTTAGTGAAATCATACCGAGAGATTTGCAATTAAATTTGGTTTCCTTATTTAAGAAGGAATATTCTTCTATTGGTAGAAGTTCAAAGAAGTTTCTCTAGTTTGATTCCTGGGATGAAGGGTTTTACTTCTGAGGGAAGCTTGAGCAGCTAAGTGGAATATTCCTAGGAGCTTAGAAGAAAAGGGGTCATCTTATTGAAACATACTAAGTTCTGAGAAGCTTGTCAGGGTATAACTAGAACTAGGGAGCACAGTTTCAGAATAAAGGATCTCAAATTTTAAATGAACATAAGGTGGAATTTCTCCTCTTGGAATTCTTCCCTCCAGAGAGCGTTGAAACTTGGTCAGTGAGTATTTTCATGGCTAAGCTAGACAACAGAATCAAGGGTAGGAAAGAAAGTAAACATAATTTGAAGTCATTGTCAGGTGGATTATGTCAACCATGTGCGCACCCTAACTCTTGAGACAAAAGTATCACTTTCCACGATAGCGGCCTTGTGGTTTTCTTTTCAATTTGTAAAGACTTCTATTTATGTTTTCTTTGTCAACTACCTGGCAGGACATTGATCATCATATGCGCTCATGTGCTTATTATTTGGACAAATTCAAAGCGGAATGGGGTGGTCATTCTCTGCCAGTCTCTGGGGAAAAGCTAGATCTTTGAGTTTCAAGAGTTAATCAGCATAGCATAGCCCCTCTACATCTCTATATTAGTCAGCTGTCCCTTGCAAACTGAGATTTGATTCATATAAGCACAGACCCAATGTAATCCTGCGTAACTCTATATTGATGCTGTAGCCAGGAAACCAAACAGGAGGTTATTGATTCCAAGAGGATAAAAAAAAAATAGAATTAGGAACAGGCCATTCAGCCCCTCAAGAATGTTCTGCCATTCAATAAAATCATGGCTGATCTGTGGCCTAACTCCACTTAGCTGCCTTTGGCCCAAATCCGAGATAAACTTTTGATAAGCAAAGTTATTATATCTCAGATTTGAAATCCACAACTGGTCCAGCATCTACTGCCATTTGTGGAAGAAAGTTTCAAATCTCTACCACCCTTTGTGTGTAAATGCATTTCCTACCATCTCTCCTGAACCATCTGGCTCTAATTTTTTATCTATGCTTCCAAGTTCTAGACTCTCCAAATAGTGGAAATAGTTTATTTTTATCTATCCTGTATTTTCCTGTTAATACCTTGAACATTTCAATCAGATCACCCCTTAACTTTTTAATTTCTAGAGCCTAATTTTTATAATCTCTCCTCACAACCTAACCCCTGATGTCCTGGCATCATTCTTGTAAACTTACATTGTACCCCCTCCAAGGCCAACATATCCTTCCTAAGATATGATGCCCAGATCTGCTCACAGTAGTCCAAGTGGGGTCTCAGCAAGTTTTTGTAAAACTGCAACTTACTTCTGCATTCTTGCACTCCAGTGGACATCTGAGATAAAGGCCTGCATTTCATTAGCTTTCTCCAATATTCTCTGCACCTGTTTGTGGCATTTTAAATATCTGTGCACCTGAACCCCTAAATCTCTTTGGACTGTATTGAACTTCACACCATAACCTCTTAAAACATTTGTTTGCTAGTAATTGTAACATTTTTAGGGTATAAAGCAAGCATGCACTTGCGAGTAGGAATGCCTCCATACCAAAATTAGTCATCGCTCTGATTGTTCACTTTTGCTAATGCAAAGTAATTCATCCTCAACTCTATCCACTGCCTGGATCTTGGGCTTTGATCAGTGTTGCCCTGACATTTTCAGTAGCTTCATTATCAACATTGGCTCCCACAGCATCTTGATCAGACTCCCGTTCTCACTATCTGAGAGACAGGTAGCTGATCCTTCTCCCTCTCTTTTAAGTTCTCGCCCCATTGTAGAGTTAGGTTACGTAGACAGCAAACAATCAATATTTTGAATACCCAGTCTGGCGAGTGCTGGAGTGCTGCTTCTCAACGCTCCAGTCAACAAAATGATGACTCGCTGGACCAAGTCTGTCCTGATGGTAGGATAACTCTTACGCAGGGATGATATCGAGGTGTCTGGGACATTGATTAGAAGGCGTGATTTGGTGAAAATGAGTATGTCAGACTGTTGTTGACTGAACTGTACATCAACTCTCTAATTTGGCCAGAAGGCCAATGTATAATTGAGGAAGACTTTGCAGGTTGGCTCGGCTAAGTAGTGTCTAATGCCCAGATTAAAGCCAGCTGGTGTGACCATTTTTGCTCTGTTTTTTTATGGCAGTTTGATATAACTGAATGACTTGCTTCACCATTTCGGAGGTCAGTTAGCAGTAAAAACATTGCATTTGTTTTGGAATAACAAAGAAGCCAGACTGGATAAGGACGTTAGATTTCCTTCTCTGAAGGATAATAGCAGGGCAGATGGGTTTTTATGACAATCCAATTGTTTCATGGTCAACATTAATAAAACTTGCTTTTTATTTTAGATTTTATTCAATTAACTGAATTTAAATTCCCCAGTTTTCTGTGCCAGATTTTAACTCCATTTTAAATGGATTATTGGTACCGTAACCACGATGCTACACATTGCCGTATGATTCAATTGTCTTGTACTAAATTCTACCTTTCTTGTTTAATTTATTAATTATTTATTATTATGAATTATTTAATTCAAATACCCTTCTAGTGGTTCAGAATTAACAGGATTCAAACATACTAAATTATGTCATAATACAACCGTGATAGTCTTCTCCATGACAATATTGAATAACGAGAATCATTGTCGGAAGCAAGAAATGTCTGAATTTTAAAACTGTCCATTTGCTGTATGTTAATCCTTATTGTTCTCATTGTGGGGAAAGTTGGTTCACAACTGGAGGACAAGGAACTGTCCTTTCCCAGGAGATAGCAGCAACAATACATGAGAACAGACTTGTTCAATGAATTGGGAAACTGATTGATTCAATAAGTGTTGAATGAGGAAACTGAAGAGGTCTGCAGATGACTATGCAAACCAAGTGTTATGTACCCAATTAATCATACATTAACATGTCCATGCACACTAATTGTGCACAATTGCTGATTAATTCATGTTTTAACTATTCAACACTCTAAGGGCATATCACAAAGTAATAATGGATGAGGAAGATTATTCAGATGTACCACAAAGTTTCTCCAGCTCCTCCCCTCCTGCAAACTTAGATTGTTTCTTAAATGCATCCAGAATTTTTGGGTTCCTCACTTTAGAGATAAGCCTATTCCAAATGCCAATCATTCACGATGCAAGAAAGAAGTTTCTGGTATGTTAAAATTAATATTAGATGTGACTAGTTTGAACCAATGCCCCCTGTCCTAATCTCACAAATAAAATTAGCATTCAAATTCAGATTTTATATTCTGCCTTCTAATACGATGACCTCTCAAGTTTAAAACAAAATTCATTCTTGGGATGCAGGCATCCCATTTCTTAGAAAGATTGGGAGCCTCCCCAAGGATATTTAAGCATGCAGAGAATTGTGAACAGCCAGTTGTCTGTCTTGTCAGTAGCAGTTCTGATGTACCAAGGGCTGCATCTCAAAATACTGTATCAGTCTCTGTCACCTATGCATTTAAAGGAATTTGCACATGAAGATATGTAGTTTTATTAATTCCATGCTGCAGGGTTTTTTTTTAGTAGAGTGTTCTTCTGAGCCCCCAGCTAATAAGCACCTGGGAGTGGGTCCCACAGGGAAGGGATGCGAGGATGTTCAAAAAAGAAAGCAGTAAAAATATGAGAAAAGTAAGTTGAATGTGGTGAGCTCAAGCATGCAAACATTATATTATTGTAGTGTTAGTATTAACAGACAAATCCTTAACTGGTTTGTATGACATTCCTCCTTACACTACAATATATTATTACAGTTTTGTCATTAGTTTATTGTAAAGAATAGGAAAGACATTTAAAAAGGAAATCAGAAATAAACAAACACAATTCGGTTCTTGAAAATCTGTCAATGAAATAGTAATGGCAAATTGTGAAGATGAATGGGGCTGGAAGGATTGGACAATAAAGCCTTTCACTTGTAATTCTCCCAGGCTGCATTTTCTGGATACTACTGAATTCTACTGTGTGCTTGGTTTTTATTGTTTTCCACTGTTTCCTCCTGCTGCTTATTTAAATATTGGCTAACTTGGGAGTACTGTGATCATGTATTGCACCATTATTATTTTTCTGACCTTTTACAAGGCACGTGGCAAGACCGACTTTCAGAGTGGTCTGCACGTTTTCTTCAGGAAGATTCTGTTTCACCTTGCATGCTTCTGCATCATTGCTGTAGTAAGAAGACTCTGGCAATGGCCACGGTTGCATAATGTATCCCGTTTTCCCAAGTGGCCACCATCCCTCTTGCCTTTGCTTTCAAAAAGCCAGGTTACGTTTTCCTCAGAATGAACAAGCTATCCATGATAGACATTATTTTGTGGCTTCGCCTGCTGAGGACGTGTTATATCAAAATGGAATTGCTACTAAAGGTTGACTACATACTGAGAGCAAATAATGCCCTGTACCTTGGGAATTGCCATCAAATGGGGTTCTGTTTTATTCATTCATGGGACGTGGGCTTTGCTGGCTCGGCCATCATTTATTGCCAATCTCTAGTTTCCTTTGAGAAGGTGGTGGTGAGCTGCCTTTTTGAACTGCTGTAGTCCATTTGTTGTAAGCTGTATGGGAGGAGTTCCAGGATTTTGACCCAGTGACACTGATGGAATTTTGATACATTTACAAGTCATGATGGTGAGTGGCTTGGAAAGGAGCTTGCAGGTGATGTTTCCATGTAACTACTGCCCTTGTCATTGAGTCATAGAGGCATACAGCACGGAAACAGACCCTTCGGTCCAACTCATCCATACTGACCAGCTATCCTGAAAAATCTAGTTCCACTTGCTAGCATTTGGCCCATGTGCCTCTAAACCTTTCCTATTCATATACCCATCCAGATGCCTTTTAAATGTTGTAACTGTACCAGCCTCCATCATCATCTCTGGCAGCTCATTCCTTACACACACCACCCTCTGCATGAAGAAGTTGCCCCTCAAGTCTCTTTTAAATCTTTCCCATCTCACCTTAAACCTATGCCCTCTAGTTTTGGACTCCCCTACCTTGGGAAAAGACCTTGTCTAATTACCCTATCCATGCTCCTCATGATTTTACAAACCTCTGCAAGGTCACCCCTCAGCCTCTGACACTTCAGGGAAAATAGCCCCAGTCTCTTCAGCCTCTCCCTATAGCTGAAACCCTCCAACCCTGGCAACATCCTTGTGAATCTTTTCTGAATCCTTTCAAGTTTTACAACATCCCTTCTGTGGCAGGGAGACCAGAATTGCATGCCATTCTAGATGGATGTGCTCCTGGATTTGGAAGGAGCTGTCTAAGGATCTTTGATGAATTTCTATGGAGCATCTCGTAGATAGCACACACTATTGTTACTCAGCATCCATGGAGAAGGGGGTGAATATTGGTGGATGTGATCCTAATCAAGCGGACTGTTTTGTCCTGGATGGTGTGAAGCTTCTTGAGTATTGTTGGGGCTGCACCCATCCAGGCAAGTGGTGAATATTCCATCACACTCCTGACCTTTACATCTTGTGAGAATGGACAGGCTTTAGGGAGTCAAGAGATGAGGTTACTCGCTTCAGGTTTCCTAGCCTCTGTCTGGCTCTTGTAAAACCATTGTATTTATATGGTGTGTCCACTTCAGTTTCTGGTCATTCCAAAGTCAAGATGATTCGAGACTTGGAGAGGAATTTGCAGATGGTGCTGTTGCCATACTTCTGCTACCCTAGTCCTTCTCAGTAGGAGAGTTTGTAGGTTTGGAAGTTGCTGTGAAAGTAGCCTTGATTAGTCTTAATGGACCTTCACCAGTCTGCCTACCCTTTTTTCTCTCTCCTTGGGCTCTCCACTGATCCTGTAGCTCCTTCCTGCCAACCAACCCCTTCCTGCATCCACCCACCTAGCTACTGTCAGTTTGGAAGAAGGGTCACAGGACTTGAAATGTTAATTCCTATTTTCTCTCCATAGGTGCTGCCAGACCTGTCAAATTTCTCCAGCACTTTTTTTTTCGTCTGTTTCGCTTTCATCACAGTTTTTTTAAAATTATAATTTACAAAACTATCATTTCCATAATTGTCCTTAGTCAGTACTTCATGTTAATATTGGCAGATTTACCAAGTTTTTTTGACATCTTGTGAAAGTTCTTGCTGTTAATGTAATTTCAAAGGTGTGCCATCAACTATCAGCTGTGTATCATCAAATCTGATTTTATGAAGTGAATACAGAGCCATAACTACAAAATTAAACTTGCACATTCTCCAGTTAAGCCATGCTATAATGCCTCTTGATAGACTGCTTCTTCATCATCCACTGTTTAATTTCCAGTTTTTATTAACGCAACCACAAAAAAATCATAGCCAACTACATTTTGATTGGATGTTAAAATTGAGCAGCAGTCGCGTTATTATTACTTAGCAAAGTAAAAATGATCTTTCATGGATTTTAAGCTTTTTTTCAATTGTTGAAGATTATTTTGACAGACAGAATCCAAATGAATAGAAAGAAAAAGCATCCATCTTGTCCACCATTGAAAGTTTTGACCCAGATTTTATTTTCTGCATGGTTGCAGGTGAAATTGTGATTTATTCTTTCACATTGTCTGGCACTCATCCGTAAAGCATTTCCTGGTGTCAGCTTTATGTGGTAAACAAAGGTAGGATCCGAGTGCTGTTACCACTTCTGTTTGGGAAACTTCTGTTAGGGTGCTAAAAGGACTAAGGTATGCTTGTTTGTTTCTTAAACCTGAAGCAACTTAAAGAGCAAAGCAACATCCCAAAATGTGATCATAGATTTGTTTCAGTTTGTAAACTGAAACTCCAATAATACTGGAGATCATATTACATGGCCGTTTCTGCTGTAAGGTTGTCACATGAAGTGACTTCAACGTTTTCATCACCCGACAATGCCGGTCACCTGGTATGAATGGACAAGAGTGAAAATCAGCATTTCTGATGTGGTGCTGATGGGAAATGGCATCACATTATCGTTCCACTTCATTCCAAACTACCACTGATGCTTGAGCAAATGACCTTCTGTTCATCAGAAGTGAAACAGAAAATTCAATGGCCATGATATGGTCCAACAAATAGGCAACACTTTTGGGCATATCCTTCCCATTAACTCTGAACTGTCACATGGCAGAGCCCTGTTTTGAGATAGTAAGGGCTTCTCCAAACACTGGATCCTGTACAAATTCTACTAAGAGTGGCTACTATGTCATGGTAAAAGTCTTACCAGACCATACGGCTACTCTCTCATTGGAGAGACATGACTGGGGGTGGTTTAACCTGAGAATCAGATGAGGAGTGAGGTTAAGAAGGAAAGCCCTTTATAGAAATCTCATCTGGCATGGGAATTGAACCCTGGCTGTTAGTGTCAGTCTGTATCACAAACCAACCATCTAGCCAACTGAGGTGAACCAACCCCCTCTCCCCCTGAAATCATATGGACATTCTCATGTGGAGAATTTCATTTAAAAAGTATAAAGGTCTACACTTACCCATAATTAATTGGTACATTTGCATCGATAACTTTCAAATAAATTCTCACAGAAATAAGCATCACATTTTAAGTTAATGAATTTTCATTACCATAGTACATGGAAAGATAAAATTCAATTATGTACAACTTTCCATTCCAAAGCGTACGAACCTCACTGGACTGTCATCAATCTTTTTCTACGTCTGGTAACTGGGTAGGAGAAACTTATTCTTGTTACAGTTGTAAGTCCTATCTTAAAAAAAAGTGCACTATTTTTCTAAACTTTCTTCCCTCAATCTGAATAACAGGGCAAATTAAGAATACGGAATTGTAATGGTTCAGTTACAAAGGCAAATGAGGTCCTGTTGTGTTTATGGTCTGGTAGATGTGATTTTAAATGACAAGGTCAGAAATCACATGACACCAGATTATTGTCAAACAGGTTTATTTGAAAACACAAGCTTTCAGAGTCTCACTCCTCCTTCAGGTGTTAGTGAGAGAGGTAATATCAGACACAGAATTTATAAGCATAGATCAAAGGGTCATACCACTGATGAGGATGTACTAAACAAACCTAAGATGCTGCTAAATCTTTAATCAGTTGGAGGGTTTTAATTGATTAATATGTATATGTCAATCTGTGAATTCCTTTGAAGTCACTGTCCTGAGAGAACTAAAAGATTTTATCAGTGTAAATAAGAGGTGACATTTTAGATCAGACAATGCGTGTTAGGTGTAGGGCCTTATTTAGAATCTGTTTGTGTTTTGGTTTGGAGTCAGACTGGTTTTATTTCTAAAGTAAGAATTTATAAACCATCACATTGACTGACTATGTATAAACTGAGATAACAAAGTGTAGAGCTGGATGAACACAGCAGGCCAAGCAGCATCAGAAGAGCAGGAAATCTGAAGAAGGGTCTAGGCCCGAAACGCTAGCTTTCCTGCTCCTCTGATGCTGCTTGGCCGGCTGTGTTCATCCAGCTCTACACCTTGTTATCTCAGATTCTCCAGCATCTGCAGTTCCTACTATTTCTGTCTATAAATTGTGTGCTTTTTGAACAAAATAGAATGCATCTGCAAATATAAATTCACCCATAGATTCACGTGTGTGCGTGTGTGTTTGTGAGGGAGAGTATGTGAAAGTTTGATGTCAACAGGGACACACTTTATTATTTAAAGGAAAAGTATATTCATAAAGCAGTATTTGGCATGCCTTTTTTAATCTATTTACAAGTAGAATGATGATGGTACAAATGGTATAAAAATATGTCATGCCAGTGATACTGTACCTGATTCGATTTTAATATTAAGGTATCCTATACCATCTAACAGCAGTCAGTGCATTTAAAAGTATTGTATTGGAAGGGTGTTGAGGTGTTTGTGAGAGAGATGAAAATGGAATTTGTAATTGCATGGTATATTTCTTAAAAATCAGATTTCAACCAAAGAGAAATGGTTTTTCAAACATTTTTTATACAGGTAGGAACAAAAGCAACAGCTGCCACTTGACTTTACTCTTTTAAAAAGAACTAAACAGTCCATTCCTTCTAACTCAGCTATGCTGATGTTGGTAGCTGTTGGAGATGCCTAAGCTAACAAATCCATAGAGCATCATATTGCACAGAATTGATAAGGTAGCAGAATTTTAACCTAGACTGTCAGAAACCTCATGGGATTGAGTTAAACACTGGATTTACATCCCATCCAATATCACTATTCTCTGACTTCAAAGGAAGTAAAATTGAGCAGGATGTAAAATAAGCTCTCCGCCTATCACATTTACAGTGGGTTGTTCAGATAAAATTGCCCTTAATATATCCATACATACTTGATGTTTCCAGGAGCTGACTATGTTCATTGAATAAATTAATATGCAGAATTTGAGCCGAAAAGGCTTCTATGTCCTGGCTCAATGAAGTGACCCTAAAAATAACAAATATGCTTGTAACACATTTCTAACTTCCAGAAACATTTGCTCCAGAATAATTTTGAATTCACTAAAGTAACTTTAAGATTTTACTTATTTCTACACAGTAGTATAATTATTAGTCGTAAAATAAATATTTCACTAGCCTTTCTGAAGGTGCTATTAAGTGCAAAT
The DNA here is from genome assembly GCA_024137785.1 of Ginglymostoma cirratum. Taxonomy (NCBI): domain Eukaryota; kingdom Metazoa; phylum Chordata; class Chondrichthyes; order Orectolobiformes; family Ginglymostomatidae; genus Ginglymostoma; species Ginglymostoma cirratum. Next base: position 404,893 of record JAHRHZ010000082.1, read on the forward strand.
ACTACATAAAATTAAACATGTGGAATGTGATAAATCATATTCAGTGTTGTAGTAACCTGCAAGAGGAAGCTGTCAGTTAGTAGTATAATTATCTAAGGGAAATATAAACAGTGCCTAATATTTCAGTAACAACTGTTACGTATTTCCAGCTTTGATATGATTTGTCACAAAATAATCGGTTGCTTTAAAGTAGCAGCCAATATGACCCAGCAGCTTTGCAAGATCCGAATAAATTAATCCAGAAACATTCATGCCTTAAATCAAATACCATTAAACTTACCATGATTTTCAGAATCTTTAGCAACTGAATAATATGCCTTAAATGTAAGAAAAAAAAATTTTCATTTGGAGTATGATCTACCCCTGCAGCACAAAGTTTTTTTTAAAAACAGAGCAATTTGGTTCGATTTTGGCACAGTCCCTTTTAATGACTTACTGAGGAGCAATTTTTTAAAAAATACTTGAAAGAACATCACCACAGGTAAACTTGGATCTGCACCTACATCCTTCTGGTGATAATTCAATTCAAAATCCTACTAGCTGTTCTCCAACAAGCATTCCAAGTCTCTGTAAGCAGGAACCAGGTAGAGGTGTGACAGACTGTGTTTATTATCACCTGTATACATCACTGCACAAAGTCAGAATGAACTTTTCGTATTTCCAATCCAGCAGTTGCTAACTAGCTGTTAAAGTATTTTGCACTCTCTTTGAGAACATTCATGAGAGAATATGTTATGCATTTGCCTTTCCTTGAAATTGCCACACACTATACATTTTCAAAAAAAACCCTCCTAAAGCACTGTAGTGGCATTAATCCTCATTTTCAGAAGTGTAAGTAATGTCATCACGATGTCCCACTGAAAAGTGCAAAATTTAACTCAAGGCCTCCAGGATCAGCAACCTTGCATAGGGAAGGAATATGCATGAATACTGTGGAGACCACTTATCTTAGCTGTTTACATGGCCCAAAAGCTTTTACTATATTCAAAGACCGCATTGATCTGCTCCAACCATCCTGCGCACAGTTTGCCCCATGACCTGTGTGAGAAAGTCGTGTTTTCAAGCGACTGCGATGAATTTTCTTGTCTTTTTAATTTACATGCAGAGGCAAGACTCCTACGACTGACCCTGCTCTCTTGCTGAAGCGTCTGTGATTGTATGTATGATGACTGTTTAGGTTTAAACCTTATTCATAAAAATGTTGTCCTACAGTTTAAGCACAAGCAATATCAGTTCAGATCAGTTCTGGCTAAGAGGGTTTTCTGATTGGCAGCCACTTTCAGCTTGACACACACATAATCATTGATGAATTGGCCAGAGATTACTAAATGGGATGTGGTCCAGCCCCTCTACAGCAATCACAATTGTAATTATATCATCACAAGGACTAAGGGGCAGATACTGAACACTTTGGCCAAGAGATGAAAGCCAAATGAGAGGAAAAGCATTTTTGCACAGCAAATACTTGTGACCTGGAATTTTCTGCCTGTGAGGTTGGTGAATGCAGAAACAATCAATGAATTGAAAAGGAGATTGCTTGGGTACATGAAAAATGAACCTGCAGGGCGACAGGGGCCAAGCAGGGAGTGGGATTGGCTGGATTGACTGGATTAATTTGGGGAGCCAGTATGGACCTGATGAGACAAATGGCTTCCTTCTATGCTGTAAATTATTCCAGATTCTTAGGCAGTAACCAGTGTTTCTATGATTGTGAAATCAAAGCTGATGTCTTCATTTTGTGGAATCCTTGTTAATCCCTTAATTTCTTGTGGTCTGTTCTGTAGACTAGGGGGAAGAAGTGTCATAGTTTGATGCATCTATCTAATATGTTTTTGTAACATAATTGAACATTACAGTTATGTAAAATGCAGAGGGTTATTGATTTAACATTTCTATATATAGTATTGCTTTATTTATTGGAAAATGCTTATCAGGAAATAAATGCACACTTCAGTTTCAGTTAAATAATAGTATATTAAAGGTATTTATTTAAGCTAACTGGTAACTAAGTAACTCCACAAGACACAGTGCTGCAGAACGTGAATGTGAATTCTGCTATCATGTAGTAGCTCATGATATTGGTTCCCCAAGTAATGCATTTCTAACCCACACCATGCCATTATGGATAAGTGCAGAACGTAACCATTACATTTCCACACAGATAGCAAGGAAAAGTCAAACAGGGAGTCAGTGAGGTTGCAGTTAGCTTTTGTTCAGCGATCCTTTAAAAAGTGATCTCACCAATGGATTAGCACCAGATTGCTCTGTTAGCCTAGAACAATGCCTCAAACGGAGAAACTTTGGGAGAAACATGGATAAGCATTCCCAGCAATTTTGCAAACGGACATCCAGGGAAAACAAAATCAGTTGTTCAGTGTCACTGCCACACTTCAACCGAGTTAAAAGGTGTGTAGATAGTTTGGATCATGTTGAGATCAAAAGGGAGGAAGCATTGGGGGTCTTGAAAAACATTAAGGAGAACAAGTCCCCAGGGCCTGATGGGATATACCCCAGAATACTGAGAGAGGCAAGGGAGGAAATTGCTGGGGCCTTGAGAGAAATCTTTGTATCCTCACTGGCTACAGGGAGGTCCCAGAGTATTGGAGAACAGCCAGTGTTGTCCCTTTGCTTAAGAAGGGTGGCGAGGATAATCCAGTTAATTACAGGTCGTTTAGCCTTATGTCAGTGGTAGGAAAATTATTGGAGAGGATTCTTCCAGGCAGGATTTACTCCCACTTGTAAATGAGTGGGCGTATCAGCAAGAGGCAACATGGTTTTATGAAGGGGAGGTCGTGTCTCACTAACTTGATTGAGTTTTTGAGGAAGTGACAAAGATGATCGATGAGGATAGGGCAGTGGATGTTGTCTACATGGACTTCAGTAAGGCCTTTTACAAGGTTCCTCATGGCAGGCTGATACAGAAGGTAAAGTCGCATGGGGTCAGAGGTGAGCTCGCAAGATAGATAAAAGACTGGCTCAGTTATAGAAGACAGAGGGTAGAAGTGGAAGGGTGCATTTCTGAATAGAGGGCTGTGACTCAGGGATCAGTGTTGGGACCTTTGCTATTTGTAATATATAAATGATTTGGAGGAAAATGTGACTGGTCTGATTAGTAAGTTTGCAGATGACACAAAGGTTGGTGGAATTGCAGATAGCGATGAGGACCATCAGAGGATACAGCAGCCTATAGATCTGTTGGTGACTTGGGCAGAAAGATGGCAGATGGAGTTTAATCCAGAAAAATGTGACATAATGCATTTCGGAAGGTCTGATCCAGATGGAAAATATACAGTGAACGGCAGAATCCTTAAGCGTACTGATGGGCAGAGAGAGCTGGGTATTCAGGTACATAGGTCACTGAAAGTGGCAATGCAGATGGAGAAGGTCATCAACAAGGCATATGGCATGCTTGCCTTCATCGGCTGGAGCACTGAGTTTAAAAATTAGCAGGTAATGTTGCAGCTTTATAGAACCTTAGTGAGGTCGCATTTAGAATATTGTGTTCAATTCTGGTCGCCACACTACCAGAAGAATGTGATGGCTTTGGAGAGGGTACAGAAAAGATTTACCAGGGTGTTGCTTGGTATGGAGTACATCAGCTATGAGGAGAGGTTGGAGAAACTTGGATTGCTGTCACTGGAACGTCGGAGGTTGAGGGGCAACCTGATAAAGGTCTGCAAGATTATGAAGGGCATGGACAGAGTGGACAGTCAGAAGCTTTTTCCCAGGGCGGAAACGTCAGTTACTAGGGGCCACAGGTTTAAGGTGTGAGGGGCAAGGTTTAAAGGTGATGTGTGAGGCAAGTTTTTTTACACAGGGAGTGGTGGGTGCCTGGAACTTACTGCCGGAGGAGGTAGTGGAAGCAGATATGATAATGCCTTTTAAAGGGTGACTTGACAAGTACATGAACAGGATGGGAATAGAGGGATACAGTCCCTGGAAGGTAGGGCGTTTTAGCCGAGACAGGCAGCATTCACTGCAAAATCTTAGGGACAATTTCCATGAATTTCTCAGCATTATTTTAGTGTATAATCAATGAAAGTAAATTTCTGTGCCATGAAAGTGGGACATGAATGATGCAAACCTGAACTTTGGCTCCCTAGGATCTGCCTCCCCATATTTCCTTGTGCATTTTGCTCCATCCCACTATCTTCCTGCTGGTCCAAAGTGATTCAAATGAGCAGCTCTGACTGTCTGTTTTTTGCCTCTCTGACAAAGCAGCCTGGGTAGCCCAATCCAAGAGCAGTGCAGCAGCTTCCAACATCAGTTGACGCTGGCAGAAATGAGAACCTTCTGAAGCTAAAACACACAGAACATTTCTCACTGGATTTCTATAGCTGGAAACAATTTTTACAACACTGTTTCTTTTCCCTCCCAATTCTTCCTGCACACTGCTTCTTGCCAGCTCTGATGGGGTCAAACCCTTTAAATTCTAGAGAAGACACAACATGCTCCATTGGTGCTTGCAACAAAGACAAATCATTCCTCATGTTGACACAAGTGAGAGCTTTAAACGTGAGAATCATGCTTGTCGCATTTTGCACAGCCTCAGTGACTGAACTCAGAGCCTACACATAGATTTTATGTTATTAAAACACCTTTCTTTTCAGTCAAGTATGAGATTTCTGAATCTTATGCCTCAAAAGATATAGGCAAGTTTTCCTTTATTGAGAAGGTGGCACATAGTCAGTACTTCCAACTGATTATGCTCTATGAATCAAGCACTATCTAATTATCTTGGGTGAAAGTAACTGACCTAGTCGTGCATGGCAGTGAAGCAAGTGAGGCAAGAAGGTGAGTTGGAGCTGGGGTTGAGATGGAGAAGCGCAGCGCGGGACTTGCTGCATAATATATGGTGTACTTGAGACCTAGCTCATCGTTTTTCAACTCCTTCATCATCCTCCTCCTCGTTGTTCTCATTGGCATCAAAATCCACAAAAGGTGGCCATTTCTCTGCTCTTTATCTTCCCACCTCCGACACCATTTGGAGGAAAAGAGGTAAGACTGTGGGAATGGGAGACTTGTACTGACTGATCCTGGTGCCACCTGTTCATTGGCACCACTGAACATCATGGAGAAATAACAGTGGGTGCAGAGTTTAGTCAGAACAACAGATGTAGTATGAAGTGTAACCAGGGCACTGGAGATACGAGATCGGGGGTAGCAATTCAATAACATAGAATTAAATTAAAACTGCAACGCAGCAACAGGATGCATTTATGCTCCATACACATTTCCTCCCAATCTTCCTACTTTACCTCCCATATTCCTCTTTTCCGTTCCCTTTCATTTATGCATCAAATCTCCCCTTAAATGCTATCAGTTTCAAACACTTCGTATCCAAGCAGTTTCCAGATTCTCACCAGTGTCTTTGTAAAGTAAACCCTCCTATATTCATCATTTCATCGTCGTCATCATCAGCAGTCCCTCGCAGACGACGATGATTTCCTTCCGCTCAGGGTAACTCTGTAGGTGGCTGTACAGACTGATGAGGCTACCACAGGCTCTGTTACACTTGAGGCGGGTGGTGGTCATGGGAAGGGGTTGGTTTGGCAATGCTCTCCTTTTGCTGTTTTCACCTGGTTGTTTCCTAATGCCAAGTCTCCAGCTGCTCGATGCCTTCCCAACTGCTCCTCCTCCTTCACTTTGGACGGTCTTGGGCCAGTAATTCCCAGGTTTCTGTGGGAATGTCGCATTCCACCAGTGAAGCCTTGAGGATATCACTGAAATGCTCCCTCTGTCCACTTGCGGCTTGCCTGCCATTTCAAAGCTGGGAGTAGAGCACCTGCTTGGGGAGTACCTCGTGTCAGTCATTATCATTTGATCTGGAAGTGGCTATTTTGTTCTGGGCTGACCCATGTTTCCACATCTATATTTATCCACAGCCTCCTTCAGAATTTTAAAGACCTCCGTCAATTCTTTGGTGTGGATTTTTTTCTTTGGCGTCTTCCCTGTCCTATAAAAATGGCAGGATCCAAATTTGAAAATCCCACTCCATTTCCAAATGAAGCCTTTTTTGCTGATAAGGAAAGGGAACGAGGCATGATCTGCGCAAGTGTAGACCACGGATCTGGTAGCCCATTTAAAATAAATTTAGAAAGGAATCAGACAGCATGTTGGCTGCTGAAAGGATCTTAACATAGAGCATGGGCATAAGGAATAGATGCGTCATGATCTGAAGTTTGTAAATTGCTGTTGATATCAAATAAAACAGGCTTGTAGCTGTTAGTAAACATTTAAACTCTCTAATGGATTGCTTTGACTGTAGGCTTGGTTGGAAAAATGTTAGCGTAATTTGGTGCAGGTTCAGTAGAACTCTTTGCCAGTGTTGACGAAACTCAGCAGGTCTGGCAGCATCTGTGGAGAGAGAAACAGTTTGAGTCCAATATGACTCTTCTTCAGAATTGAGAGGGGTTTGAAAATGGTGGCTTTTGCACCTTTGACAGAGACAGGGGAGGAGCTCGGTGAATAGATGATGTGGAGGTCCAGTGGAGAAGACAAAGAGTTGCTAATTGGGCTGAAAGAGAAATGAAGATGTAAGATAGTTACAAATGAAGATGTGGAAGGCTGACCGTCAATGGGTCTGCTGCAGTGTTTCACAATGCAAACTTGAGGAACAACACCTCATTTCAGCTTAGGCACTTTACACAGCTTTTTGATTTAGTATTGAATTCCACAGTTCAGGAGCTGATCCTGTGATGTTATCCTCCATTTTCCTTACAGACTTCACCCCACGCACCCCGCCCGCCCCGCCCCCACCCCCCCCCAACACTCCACACTCCACAGGTTTCTCTTGTTTCCGTCTTATTTTCTTTGCTGTCAGGCAAGAGGGCCCATTTTCACCCAACATTAACTGTTTCTCTCTTTATAAAAGAAAAGGTGCTTTGCTACAGTTGCATAGAGGCAACATCTGGAGTACTGTCTACAGTTTTGGTCTCCCTATTTAAGAAAGTGATTGCAACTCGGAGAAGGTTCACTCAACTGACACCTGAGAAGGATGAGTTATCTTATGAGGAAAGGCTGGATCTATATCCATTAGAATTTTGAAGGAAGGGAGGTGATCTTATTGAAACATGCAGGATCCTGAGAGGAAGCAATAACATGGATGCTGAAGGGATATTTCCCCTTGTGGGATATGCTCTAACTAAGGAATGCAGCTTATGAATTGGGGGCCTTCCACTTGAGACAGAGAGGAGAAGGAACTTTACTCCCAGAGGGTTGTATGACTGTGGGTCACTCTTTCTTTCCACAAGGCAGATAAATACCAGGAATGAAAGGAGAGAGCTGTGAGAGATTTGAAGAATAGAACTGTGCTGATGACAGACTAAAGATTAAGGGAAAGCTAATAAAAGTATTCAAAAAGGTTGAAAATGTCACGAGTGAACTATTATTTATACAGATAAATGATTTGGTAACACGGGGCACAATCTAAAACCAAGAAAGGGTGGGATAGAAGGGAGTTGCTAAGATCCTATAACAAATGCAAATTTCACAATGCATAAACTGGAGTCACATGTAGGCCAAACCAGTTAAGGATGGCAGTGTCCTTCCCTAGAGGACATTAGTCAACTAGATGGGATTTTTCCAACATAAAACTTACTTTCAAGCTTTAAATGTAAATTCTGCTAGTGGCATAGATGGAGTCAGCTGCATTTAAAATACATGGTCCAGTCTTCAGCCTGTTTTGGTCTTGGCAAAGTTGCCCGTTGGAAGATACTGAGATATTACATATTTTCTTTCCTTTGGCAGTCCCTCAGGGTCGAGGATAAATTGCTTTCACTCCATGAGGGTTGGGTTCTATGGTGGCTAAATAGTCCAGTTCTGGAGCTACAGACTGTGCCAAAAGGTAGGGTGTGAGATATTTGAAGAGGCAAGTGGGTGGGATGCTCTAGATTCTGCACGCTGTTTCTGCTGCTTGTGTTTGGCCTCCACGTGCTCCGCTCAGTGATGCTCAAAGTGATTGGTGCTCTTGCGGATGCGCCTTCTGTAGTTTGCGTGTTCTAGGCCAAGCAATTCCCAGGTTTTTGTAGGAATGTTCTTTTGTTTATGGAGGGTGTCCCTGTAGCATTTACTATTCCGTCCGAGCTTGGAGTAGAGCACCTGTTTATGGAATCTTGTGTCGTGCGTGAGGACAATGTGACTCGCCCATTGTTGATATTGGTCTGGAAGAGGACAGTCACAATGGTCTGCCTATCCTGTCAGTGGATTTGCAGTATTTTGCAAAGGCATTTCGGAAGATATTTCTCTAAGGATTTTAGGTACAAGCTGGCCATGGTCCATCTTTCTGAGGGTGGGGACCATGGCCCTGCTGTACACCATGTGCTTGCTTCTGGGCTTGAAGCGTCAGACTTTGAACACTCTGCTTCTCAGACATCTGAAAGCTGCACTGGCACACTGGAGTCAATGTCAGATTTCAACGACAGTGTCTGCTTGCACTGAGAAGAGCCTCTCGAGATATGAGAAATGATTCACACTATTCAGGGGCTCACTGTGAATTTCGATATTGGGGCAGTGCTGTGTAGCAGGAGTAGATAGTAGAGAAGATTTGTTTTCTGGCTGTGTAATCTGAGGCCCATTCTCTCATACCCCTCAGTGAATGTGTCGATGATGATTTGTAGCTCGGCCTCTGAGTGTGTGAACATGTGGGCATCATCGATGTACTGCAGCTCAATGATACGAGTTGAGGTGGTCTTGGTTCTGGCCAGGAGGTGAAGATTTGAGCAGCTTCCCACTCAGTCTTGTAGGTTTGCTCCACTCTGGCAGGGAGCTTCATGGAGATGTGGTGGACTGTTGAGAACAGGAAAATGGAGAAGAGTTTTGGTGCAGTGACAGAGCCCTGCTTGACCCCAGGTTGCTCTTGTATCGGGTCGATCCATTGGTGAGGAGCACAACTTGCATGCCATCATGAATCAGACAAAGTATGGTGACCAATTTCTGTGGGCAGCTGAATTTGAGGAGAATATTCCACAATCCCTCACAGTTAACAGAGTTGAAGGACTATGTAGGAACTAAGAAGGCCATTTACAGAGGTTGGTGCTGTTCCCTGCATTTGTCACACACTGAACATCATGTTCATGGTGCCTTTTGATGGGTGGAAGCCTCATTGAGACCCAAGGAAGGGCTGTTCAATCCCTGGGAGGATTCTCTCCATGACCATGAAAGACAGCAGGGAAATCTGTCTGCAGTTTTTACATTATTGTTGCATGTAAGCGACCCTTAAATTGCTGCCTACAATGAATAATGGTTAAATTTACAGGGATGCAGCTCCATATGGCAATCAAAACGTTCCCATCTTAGATAAAGTTAATAGTTAAGATTCATAAGGTAATGAAATGCTTGACAAAATATTATGGCTGCACATTAAATGGGGAGATACATGTTTATAGTCATGTTATCGACTGACATACTTCCAAAATCACTTTCAGGTGAAGTGGTGATAGAGAAAGAGGAAATTGAACCAGCATGCAAAAATATAATTCAGTCCCCTCTTAAAGTCATACATTGTCCTTATTTTTATATTTATATTATCAATTTCTATCCAGGTTTATAATAGAAATTGGATATGTCAGTGTCCTCCAATAGCGACATGTGGTTAATGTGGAATCCAGATGAGGCTAATTGCATTTCTGATCACTAACTATGAATGATTACTAGACATCATCATTGGACATGTGATCTCAATACTGTTTACTTTGATCCTTTTTTCATTTGTTGGTGTAGTGGCAAGATTAAATACACAATGTTCTCTGATTGTCGAAAGTGTTTTACTTCCATGGCGTCCAACTGATTGTAAATATCCACAAAATCTTCACTGTCATGGGAATGCATGAAGGATATTTTGAACCAAAATTGGTTCATTTGTCTGTAGCAGTGCTGCTGTTGTAATTTCTACTGAACTGATGCTGGATAAATGTCTTAGATTCCTAAATTTTTAATAACAAAAGATATTAAAGCCAGGAATATGGATTGAGGTCACACTGGATGGGAGAAGAAGCTTGAGAAGCCATTATACCTACTCTTGTTCCTATATTCCTTCAACACTCGTCTATGTAAACATAAGAGGTTAATTTGCTCAGTTGGCTGGCTACAGTATGGGTTCACTTCCTGAACTGGGTGAAATTAACCATGAAGGACTGTACTTCTCAATCCCTCTCCTTGTTTGAGGTCTGGTGATCCTCAGGCTAAACCACCACCAGTCCTCTCTGATGGGAGAGCAGCCCAATGCTCCAATAGAAAAATGGCAACTGTATCTTAATATAAACAAGCGCTGTAATTACTTCCTCCCATCAGTGGTGATGCTGTACTCCTTCCATTAGCAGTTGCAGTTTGACAAGTTTAACATGAATTTATCATAAAAAGACATGGTGACAGATTTATAAAATGAATATGCAATGCATACACACATATACCTTGCTTGACAACAATACACAATTAACAGCAATAAATTAATTTCGATTCTGCTGCCATACATTATTTGACAGCTGGTTCATTTGAAAATGCTTTTTTTTCCCCCCACTATGATCTGTCTGTTTCACATCTCTGCTATTTTAAGAAGGTCATATAGATGTAGTTTGGTTGTTAAAATGCAGGAATCAGTTCAAAAAAGGTACTTCCTAGGAAGACAGTGTGCACTGATTCGATATATTAATGGCATTCTGTGTCAGTTTGTGGGCCTCATTAAAGTCAGAGATAAGTGTTAGAGTATGGAACATTCTTTGCAGCCAGTGACACTTTTAAGCAATGAAGTTGGTACACAACATGGGTTCACTGCAGTAGAAACTGTGCACATATAACCAACAGGAGCTAAACTCCAACCTCAGAAGATCGACCAAATTTCATCTGCCTCATTTGAGTCACATGCTTATTTTCCTTAAAGATCTGGGAATGGCATTTTACTGCCAGATTTAAAGTTTAGTTGATAAATACAAAAGCAGTGGAGCTGAAAACTACACTGATAATGCCGTAGAAATTTCATAACTGTCAGGAAGATAAGCGAGATCTTCAGCTCTTTGCACGAACTCAACAAAGATCCAAGTGGGATATATTTTTGCAAGTGTACATGGACTTAATGTCAGACAGCTGGAGCAGTGAGCATCTGATTGTGTTGCCATCTGCTGTTATGCTGCTGACTCTTTGCTGTCTTCAAGAGAGAGCTAAACCAGTTCCTAAAATGGGGCAACAGTCCTAAGTGTCATTGTGGTTAACACATTGATCCAGCTAGTCTTTGGTCTGAGTGGATTAGAGAAGAATTTTTGAGAGTATTGTTTACCTTATTCAACTGGAGTTTGTTTTGTTTTTCAATTTTACCACACCACTCTTGCAAGTACGTGGTTATGAGGGTCAGGAATCGGGATGCTTCAGCTGCCATGTGTGTGGGCAGCCTTAACAATCCAGCTAGTTTTACATCTTTATAACTGCACAATGGAAGGAAAAATGCTCTCCCTAAAGGTTTGTGATGATGCTGTCCACCTGATCTTTTTCTTTGGATTTGACCCAAGGAATACTTTAAACTCCAGACAAAACAGATGAGAGTTTAACCCTGGTCCCACCACCGCACCCCCCCCCCAATCCCCCCAACCATACCACAGCTCCTGCTTCTGTGCACTTAATGGCACCCTCTATGTTAAAGCTACATTTTAAAACTTAGCAAACACATTGACTACTCCAACACCAATTTACAGTCAGATAAAATAGATCTGTGGGCACTCAGCCTGGAATGGATCTGAAAAGATTGAGCTTTAATAAAATGACCTCGCCAAACCTCCTACTCAGGAAGTATTCCTTTCTAGTCAACACAGATGCTTGACATGGTCTGGTTTTGTTAATCTTACAAATCTTGCTTAAATGGTCTGCAAGTTGGGTTTTGACATTAGCAATCGTTCAGAAAGTGATGCTAAAAATTTCTCTGCATCTGTCAACTCTCTTCAATGTTCTGATGTGTCAACTAAGCACTTTGAGTCCACTATTTCTCCAGCAGAAAATAGAATTCATGGACATTTTACAGTAATTAAAATGAGAGTTTTGTATTAATGAGCTATTTATGATAAAAGCCTTTATTATATCCTGTCAGAAAAGGGAACACGATTGTGATGTGTATCTCAGCTTGTCCCTGAGGGTTCATTAAGATTTAAAACACAATGCAGTAATTGTATAGAAAAAAAATGATTCCTTCAAAAACAACACTAAAAGGCAAGAGAGGGAAGTTATTGATATTACAAAGAACAAAGACAAATACATTTCAGCAAAAGAAATCTCATCTGCTAATTCCTAGTCCTTCAAATTGGATCAATGCATTTTCTGTTTGCAAAGGTCTATTTCCTTTGCATTGCTCAAAGATGATGATAACTTGATGTTGCAGACTTGCTCACCGAGCCGGTATATTTGATTACAGATGTTTCATCACCCTGCTCGATAACATCGTCAGTGCACCTCCGGTGAAGTGTTGTTGTTCTGTTCTGCTTGTTATTTATTTGCCTTGGTTTGCTGGGGTGGTTGGCATCACTTCTGGTTCTGTTTTTCAGTGGTTTGTATATTGGGTCCAGTTTAATGTGTTTGTTGATGGAGTTCCAGTTGGAATGCCAGGCCTCCAGGAATTCCTTGCCATGTCTCTGTTTGGCTCATGCTATTGTGGATGTGTTGTCCCAGTCGAATTCATGTCCTTCTTTGTCCATGGGTATTGGAATTGATACTGAAGCGCAACGGACTCATAGACGAAATACAACAGACCCTCAGACAGACGATATTCCCAACATTTAGCAGAAAAGGTAAGTGGAACACATTTAACACAGAAGAGAAGAAAGCCCTGGAAAGACTCATGAAAGACAAAAATATCATTATCTTACCAGTGGACAAAGGACGCATGACAGTAATCCTTAATAGAGCCCAATACATCGAGAAAGCTAACACGCTACTGGCAGATACTGACACCTACCAACAGAAGGCGATAGACCCAACACCACAGTTACAGAACCCAATCACAACAACCCTGAAGAGATTACACAACTCTGGAGATATCAACAAGACAGACTACCAAAAAATGAAGCCAGAGGGATCCAACACACCCCGCTTCTATGGACTCCCTAAGGTACACAGGCCAGGGGTCCCCCTCAGACCCATTGTCTCACTACCAGGTACACCAACATATAGACTAGCCAAAGAAATACAACGGGAACTGAAATACTTAGTAGACAACAATACCCCCTCCATCCACTCCTCCCAAGAATTCTTCAACGTCATCAAGGACACCAGAATAGCACTATTTACATCCATAAACAGCACTATTTACATCTATAAATATCGAACTAGCCAAAGAGACAATTGCCACACTGCTGGACAAATCAGGAAGGCAGACACTCCAAGACACCAACAGCATCAACGAAGACATCACCCTGAAACTGCTGAATCTGTGCCTCACAACACACTTCACCTTCAATAGCCGTATATTCAAACAATTCAATGGAACACCAATGGGCTCCCCAATATCAGGACTGATTGCAGAAGCAGTAATGCAAAGGTTAGAACACACAGCGCTCCCCACTATACAGCCCCAACTCTGGGTGTGCTATGTAGATGACACCTTCGTGATTATCAAATGCACAAGACTAGAAGAAACCCACTGACACACAAACAACATCCTCACTGGAATAAAATTCACAAATGAAGAAGAGTACAATAACCGATTACCTTTCTTAGATGTAATGGTGGGACGTAAGAACAACGGGGAACTCCAGACCAGCATATACAGAAGGACTACCCATACAGACCAGATACTTAATTACACCAGGAACCACCCCAACACCCACAAACAGATAGAGAAATCTAAATATCTTATTAAAGATCTTGTGCATTTGGACACATCTTGTCCACTATTGTTACTCTTCATCTAGTAACCCTCCTGTTACCATTTCTTTTACATTAGAACTTGCCTTTGCAAAAAAGTGTAAGAGGAATTATCAACATAAATAACTGCTAGAACATATTTGTGAACCAATGAAAATGCGTTCTGAATGATTTTTGGAAAAAATTGAATGCACCTTCTTTGGTTCACGACTGGGATCTATAAAGCCTGGCATTACATCCAATGCAATATCAGTAAATGTGTAGGATTTTCTCAATTGATTCTCTGCAGCAATGACACTAGCAAAGTCTATTTTTGTGCTCAGTGTTAGTGCCATGGGAGCCTGAGTGTCAGGATTGAGCCTCATCTGTATATTGCGGTTGAACTCCAAGCACTGGCCGTTCCTTCACTGGCATCTCTCCGAATGGAAGAAACCGAGTTGCAGTCATCTGCCTTTCTAGTGGATCCAAGAGGTTGTGTGATGTGGGGATGGGTGAACGTTGGATGTTGGGCATAGCAGTTTGCAAGAGAGAGAGAGAATGGTGAAAGGATTTTCTACAATAGGTGACTGCGGTACATATGAACATTTGAATTAGGGCAGAAGTGGACTGTTCAGCTCCTCAAGCCTGGAGCACCTTCAGTACGATCATGGTGATCTGTGTTTGAAATTCCACTGTCCCACCTTCTCCCAATTAATTTTAATTCCCTTACCTAAGGAGAATCTGTCTAGCTGCCCTTTGAAAGTTTTCAATGGCCCCACTTCCACTGCCTTCTGAGGCAGAGTCCCAAGTCACACACCCCTATGAGGAGCCACTGGAGTATCATGAATGGAGCAGGTCCTAACTGCCCCCCACTCCCCTGATGAACAATTTGTGAAACGGGTCCTTTGGCAGGCATTAGGCTTGAGGTTTCTGAAAAACTGGTCCACTGAATTTAACAGTGGGGTCAATGCTTGGGTAAATTGGACATCGATCATCCACTACGAAATGGCATCTGTTTTATGTCTGATAAATTAATGCAACAAAATTTTTGCATAGCAATTTTTAGCCTCAGTCTATCCCTAATAAATCAATAATTGAACAAATCTGGTTTCAACCATGCAATTTCATAGTATAGCCACAGGAATCTTTATTTGCTGTTTTGGAGCAATCTTATATCTTATCAAATGAAATGATAAAAAGAGCAAATAGAATTGAGTACTAAAGTAGAACTGGATGCTGTGGCTGTTTAGAAAGCAACCATTTTCCTACTAAAATTGTATTCACTTATCAGAATTGGTCACTGAATCCCTAAATAACAATTTGAACAGTGTGGGAAAACCCCAGTAGAAAACAAGAGAATTCTGTTCACTATCAGAATATTACAAATTCCAGATACAGTCTTATGGCTTTGTTCTGTTCTCTAATTTGTTTTCAAATCAGAATTAATCATTTGCAGAAAATCATTCGTGGAGAATCTGATGAAGGTGTTTGAAGTTAGAAAACTAAACAAATATTCTGTAATGAAAAATCACTCACAAATTTTAAGTGGGAATGTTTCAACTGTACTTTCAAGTAAAGATTTATTCATGATGAGATATTAAACACTCTTACCTTAGCTTAAACTTAATGCAATATAATGGGAAATTAAATTTAACAAACACAGGAACAGCTTTGGAAGCTATAAAATGTGGATAAAATACATGCACTGAAAATTATTGTACAGATTAAAAAAAATTCAGTCATTAGGTATAAATGCTAAGGGTATAACAAAATAGATTATGGCTTCAATCAGTATTCATGGAAATGTTCACATATGATCGTGTTAATGTTTGTTTAATGAGAATACCTGGATAAGACACCATGCTGGAAATCTTGGCCACAAATTATTATTATGTGTTTGGCTGTTTTCCCCCCTGAAATGTAATATGTAGGGACATTTCAGAATAACAGAATCACTTTTTAACCATTGGTAGGAACAACCACAGCAGTGGGAAGGCTGGGTGCGGAATTGCCCAGGGACCACAGAGGCTAGATTTGGACATATCCCTTATTTACAGAAAACAGATGTGAATTAGATTGACCTTGTGAAACAGGGCATGATTAATCCCATCCCAAAATGCAGGCAGCACACTGACGTTGTTTCAGTATTTTGGTGGTGCTAATGGTGCTAACCATTCCATCGTTTGACAGGATGAATGAGCCAGAGAGCAGATATGGTTAAACACTATCACTAGTTAAAATTAGCTTCTACTGCTTTGGATTAGCTTGCATCTATTGAAGGAGAAGTGCATTGTGGCTGGAACAGGAGGTCTTTATGATCTGAATTTGGCCTAGCAAAGACAGAACAATGGCACAAGATGGGAAAGTACAGATGATAGGCTTCCTGGCAAGGCTCTGGAGGCCTTGGTGGAGGAGAGTTATCCTGTATCCAAATGTGGCCAGGTGATCCACCAGAGGCAGTGAGAGCAGATAACTGTGAAGATCAATGCCAGGAGCCATGCCCTGAAGACCTGGATCCAGCACCACAAGAGTGGGTGAAAGTAGGTCTGGAGCGATAGAAGGGATGTCAGGTAATGGTGGTGTCAGACCAGGGTCTGGGGATGTAGGTGGTCTGGAGGAGGTATAGCAGATTGTGTAAGTATTTGATCATTGAACTTTTCCTGAGTAAACATTTACCTAACTTCATGAGAAACCTCAAATTCTTTAACTTAAATAGAGACTTTTAGAGGGTTCCAAGTCTGGTGGAATTGCCCAATGGCAATTTCAGTTTCCCGGATAATTTCTATGGAGTCTGCTACAACAGGGATTTCACAGGGTTCCCATATGTAACTCCCATCTCCAATGGAATAACAACTGTATATCCGTTAGAATATTAGGGCCAATAAAATCAAAAGAAATTGTCAAAGCTGAAGGATACGTCTGTTTGTGGTTTTTGCTTTAATGGTTTTAACTGAAAATTGAAACATATAGTCATGTCATTTTGTTTGGGATAAATTTATAACTGGCTAAAATGCATGGCATCTTCTGTGAGAAAATTAGATACGTGTCACAGATAATCCCTGTGTTAAGAAGAATTAATTGAATACTGTATGATGCAATTAAATTTGGGAGAGGAAACTCCCATTGCAAATGCATTCATGTTCAAATTCCTTCCAGCCGTTCTAAGTTCTGCTCCACGAGTATCTGTATCTTTGTAAGGAGGCAGAAGACTTTCAGCTTCATTATGAAACAGATTATTTCTGAAGTCTGTACGCAGTTAATCGAAGTATAATATTTCTAACAATTGTCTCTCTTGTTTCTCTTTCAGCAATTTGGAAAAATTTTAGACGTTGAAATAATTTTTAATGAGCGGGGATCTAAGGTAAGTGAAACATTCCAAACCTGTTTGCTTTATCTTTTAACATAGTTTCAGTAAATTTAACAGCAACATTGTGGATATTTTACATTGTATGTGAGTATACTAAATTGTATGGACCACATTCTTAATGCTGAACAGTTTTCTGTATCAGAATGCCTATGTGTACATGTATGTATGGCTTCAGTAAATTTTCAGCTCAGAATAATCATAAATTCCCCAAGCATCATGTGCTCACATTATGAGACAGATTAACCAATGGCCTCAAACAACAATACACAGAGGTACACACACATTTAAATTTGTGAATGGATTCTATGCTCCATTATTACAGGCTTCTCAATATTTTAGGAATAAATGCTGATATGGAAGCTGATTTCTATGAGTGACTGAATTGGATGGTGAAAAGAAACTCAATTAATTTTTAGAACTAAAATTACAAAATTGCTGAGGCCCTGTAGGTTAATGGCTGTAGACTGATATTAACAGCTCGGTTGTGCTATCAGATTTAGCACTGCGGCTAATTCACCAGAACTCAAGTAAAACAAAGAGTTAGTAAAAACTGCTGATCTTGGAGTCAGAGATAACACAGTGTGGAGCTGGAGGAATACAGCAGGCCAAGCAGCACCAGAGGAGCAGGAAAGTTGACATTTCGACTCAACCCGACCTGAAACGTCAGCTTTCCTGCTCCTCTGATGCTGCTTGGCCTGCTGTATTCCCCCAGCACCACACTGTGTGTTATCCTACGTAAAACAAACATAGTATTACATTTGCTGTCAGGTATTTGCCTTTAACAAGGGCGCAGATGATGTCAGTGAACTGGTCCATGTGGAAAAGAAACTGAAAATAGCGGAGATTAGACTGAGTGTCGGTCTTCAGTTTGGGCTGTTCATGGGTGCTCTTATTGTTTCTTGGAAAGGCAGTTTTCAGTGGTTTTGTGATTTCGCATTTAGCAGTCATGTTGATAAAATTGAGACATGTGAAAAGTGCCGAACCCTAAGGCACAAAATGAATGTGATAATATTCTAATTAAGGATTGTATAGACTGATTTCAGAGAATTCAATGTCCTAATACTTGAATACTTTTCAGAGACTAAAGAGTGGTCTGTTGTCCTGAAAGAGTTATGGGGTGAAACAGCCAGTTTAAAAGGGATAATGTGTGAAATAGCAGGATTAGTGGATTAATGTGTGAAGCAGCAGGGTTTGAGGATTAATGAGTGAAACAGCGGGTTAGAGGATTAATGCATTAAACAACAGGTTTAAAAGATTAGTGTGTGAAATGGTAGGTTTAAAAGGTTAGCATATGAAACAGTTGGTTTTCTAGGTTAATGTGCAAAAGAGAAGTTTTAGAGGATTAAAAGGGCAAAACATTCCTGCAGGTAGGAACTGGACGTAATGTTTGCACCATTATTAGACCAACTTCACGCTGACACCAGTAGTAGGGACAAGAGAAATGGAAAGGCTAGATCTTAAGGAAATGAGTGCTATTGAGCTGCCATCCAATTGCCACCACTATGTTGGAGAGGGTAACAGCCGTTGTAAGGAAAACACTTGTTTGAGGTTAAACATTTCCATATTGGCAATGTTTACTATTGATTCCAAAAAAATACTGTAACTATTATCATTTATATTACTAAATCCAATTTTCCTAATTCAAGTCACTGGCCAAATCTGCCTCTGGGATCAGGGAGTTGAATTTTGTGATCTGAGAACCTGAAGCAATGACTGTAATGGCTGTTATCTCTACAACGTTAAATTATTTATCCAAATACTATTTCTACGTTACCACGACTACAACATTACTGTAACTTCTTCATTTATTGCTTTATATCTACAACTAACTTCTAATACTCTCCTATATCTACAACTACTGTTATTGCTAATACTTTGGCTTTTTCACAACAACATTACCATGAAATCCTTTGACCAGTAGGACAGGACTCTTGCCAAATGTCTGTCTGTGTACATCTAAATTTTCTTACTGTGTTAACAGTTTTCAAACAATATTGTCAAAGACATGAGGAAGCAACTTCCCATTTTAACAATATAATAAGGCCCAAGCACCCGTACACTTACAGAGCCAGCCCATTTTATGAAGAGGAAATAAAGGCTATGCCATCCGATTGAACATTTTTGAGCCATTTGTATGCTAGACTTGAGACAATGACTGATAAATGACCATTACCGTTAAAATCCCTTCAATTTATCATAGCATCAATGTAGTGCTAATTGACCACAATTAACAATAGTTTATTTTACACATATTCCAAAATCAGTCCAAACATTTGCAAATATCTGCTATATCTTCTGCCAATCTGCCAACCATGGTGTACAATGTTAATCTGGTGAAGAATTGGAAACATGATAGTTTTGTACACTGAATGTCATTTTCCCATATGTTTGAAAAAGGCCATATGTTCTTCCGCAACCAACAGCTATTCTAAGACATAGAGTAATTTGGAAACAATGACAGCATGTCTTTAATGTATCTTAGATGAGCAGAAGGTTCCTTTAAGCATACTACAGACATCCTTCCACAGTAATTGAAAGCAACCACTTTAGCTGATGTGTTGAAGTGTTTGTTTTAAGACCAATGTAAAGACAACTTTCTCGGAGTAATTTCGAACATAAAAGAGGTATGCAACCTGTACCTAAATAAGGTGACTGTTACTTTGCTTCCTACTTGTTGCAAGACTAATCCTAAGACTAATGTTTTGAACATTCAGTGTAGCAGTTGTACAAACCTATAAAGAGAACAAGACTGACAGAGAACAGGCACTTAAAATACAGGTGTGATTAATTTCTATCTTTAGATATAGCTTTGTGCATGCAGTGTTGCAATCCTCCTACAGACCACCCAATTTCCCCGTACAGTGTTAACACTTCCTCAGAACTGCCACTACACTTTCCTTATCTTGCACAAATAGAACTAGTTTGGTTAAAAAAAACTCCTAAATCATTTGCAATTCCTTGGAATATTGATCATTTTTATGATTTTTTTTCAAACATTCGATAACTTTGAGACATAACTTTCTTTTCATTTTCGTATTGAACTCTATGAAGTCAAAATATCTTTTCAGAAAAAGAAATCTCCTTTGTAAATGCTTACCTTCTGCATTGGTGTAAAAACAGTGAGATATGCCACTGCACTTTGTGCCAAATGATGATAATAAGAAATTTAAGGTTAAAGCTGAAGAACTAAATTAATATTATAAAAGAAGAGACGTAGAGCTAGATGTATTTTCAAAGTAAAAAAGATTTGAAGTGTGGTTAAAGGCTGCCTCAGTATTTGAAGGGCTAAACTTGCTTATGCAATTTAATTTGCAAAAGAATATAAACCCCTTTAATCCTGTAATTTACGGAATAAATGATTATTGGAAGGCATGAACAAAACCTAATTTCCAGAAAATTTAAGGTGCTATTTATTTTCTCTTCTCCCTGTCTAGTAATGTAAGTCCTGTACAATGTTCTGTGTATTCTCTGTCTACCCAAAGACTTGCAATCACCTTGAGATTTGAAAATGTGCAGTAGCTCTTAGTTACTACAAATCATAATTTGTCTACTACATTTTGGTTCATTGGGCTAATTGTTTTCACATGTATAGGGATTCTACCTATATCAAAGGATGTCATTCTGACCTCTACATGTTAAATGAGCAATGGCAAACAGTTACATTTTACTCTATAAAGAATGGCATGCAGGATACTATTGCTATAATTACCAAATTAAAATTCATGACATGTCAAATTTATATAATGTGGATATTATGGCTTTATAAGCCAAAAAAGACAAAAAATAATGACCAGGCAAGCTTGTAATCAGGTTGCCGAGAATATAAAACATTTTAATAGATCATTCTATTTGTTAAGTGGATCAAGCTGAATAGCTCCTTCTTTAGGGAAAGGTGTTATCTTTGAGTGTCAATCCTCCAGTACAGGTGGCAGAACATTTGGTGCCCAAACAGCAGCATTACTTGACTCAAATCTGTGGATAATGCTGAATTGTTCCATCATATTTTCTCAATTCAGTATTCTGTATCCGTGTTCCATTGATGTATAGCAACCATCCAACTCAGATCAATTGTGTTTAAGATACCAAAAAGACTTTGCCAGGCTCAGAGCCATGGATGCCACAATCTGATTGAACTCTCCAGCATCTGCAGTTTCTATTATCTCTGAACTCCTTTATAGTTTTAATTCCAATCTATTATTTTCAACAAAAATGCCCTTAAATGCTTGGAAAGCAGCAAGTTGTGATTCCAGAGGAAGGGATCTGCCCCTTAACCTTAATAACTACAACTATTACCTGTTTTATCAATAAATGGAAACTCATGAAAGCCATAGGAAATAAAAGTGTCTTCATAATCTACTGTATCAACAGTAATTTGCAATAATAAGAGGATGCATATTTTAATCACTAAAAATGAAGCAATTCTCCCAATTCCCAATGCCAAGTGAAAACATCAGCCCTTGCCATTGTTAGATTCTTTTAAAACATCATGATGACATCTCATCTTCTCCATGAAGGACATGTCCTAAACTAAATATTTTACTTTCCAAATGGACGCCAGTTCCAAATTAATTTGTCTTCATATTGCATTGGCATCACAGAATCTTTGTCAAAAACATATTTGGCAACACCCTGTTCCCTGCCTTCCGCACAGATAATAACAAGCCACATCATCTATTTTCTTAGTGATGCCAGCTTTCATTAGGTAGCTAACTATACACATGAAATGTTAGCAGCAACCAAATCAGCCAGGTAGGATGGCCAAATGACATAATACCTCAATGGTAAGGGGACCAATCAATAACTCTGTTGAAAATGATTGATTGTCATCTTCCCAACCTTTCTCCACTCTACAGTTTCCAAACGCTTCCCTGTTACAACCATTCAGTTTTTTGACCTAGTACTTATATCTGACCTACGCGAGGAAAAGTAAGTGTCAATGCTGGGTGGAAAAGCTGGCTATGAAGTGAGACTCCTCAAGATAACATGGCTTTCCTTTTCACTGTTGGGAATCTTTGAGGACTTAAAAGCCAATATCTGCTCTAGTCATCCAATATTGTAGTTCTGTTTAGCTGACTGCACATAATTCACATCTCGATCCGCAAAGAGCAGTAGACTCAATAAGGATATCTACTTCAATACCAGAGTTCCAACAACTGTGGAGATTTGTTAGCAGCTGTCAGTTTTCAACAAGATTATGACATGAGCAGATCCACAATTGTTTGTGTTGAAACCAATATTTTTG
The DNA here is from genome assembly GCA_024137785.1 of Ginglymostoma cirratum. Classification (NCBI taxonomy): domain Eukaryota; kingdom Metazoa; phylum Chordata; class Chondrichthyes; order Orectolobiformes; family Ginglymostomatidae; genus Ginglymostoma; species Ginglymostoma cirratum. Next base: position 427,320 of record JAHRHZ010000082.1, read on the forward strand.
TCAGAAATCACATGGCACTGTACAGCTCCACACACAAGACCAGCAGCCCAGCTTCACACACTGTTTGTGGTATCATCTGCCAGACAGTGTCATCACTCAGAACTTTCCTTTAGCTCATGCATAAAGTTCATAATTACTTGCTGCACTAGGGTTGCTGAATGTGTGTTAAAGAATGGAAGGCATGTAGTTTATCTGTTTTTATCCAGTACAACCACTACAAGATAAAAGATATTTGTGTTTATGTTTGACCATGGCTATTATCATAAATGATGTGGCATGCAATTAAAAAATATAAAGCATGTTAGGATCCTTTGTAACTATTCTTAAGACCTTTAGATGTCTAATGGCCTATTGTTATGTTCACTGCAAAATAAAGGGCCAGCATCAGTAGGTTTATTCAGGATGAAATAACTTTCAACCTTGTGCCACATTTTGCCTAATTTTACAAAGTCACAATTAAGTGAAGGTGCTGGTGTCAGGAGCTATCAGATCAAGTTTGAAACAAGGGCAGGACTGGTTCCATCAAATACCCAAAACCTAATGTCATTGCATGTCAGCACATAACAAAAACTGTAAACTATTTTCCTACATTTTACAATTTATCTTACTAGTTTTTTGCTCCAAAAGTGGGGTACAAAGGAATCTCATTGGGAATAGATTGAACTTTAAGAAATTAAAATGGTCTCATCTAGTTTCAACCTACTTAGTTGCTAATGGCCCCTACTTTGCTTCGTCACACAATCATTGGAAATTCACCATTTTGCTTATTCAATTTTATTGGTGGTCGAATTACAAGATTCAGGATCCTAGCAAGCATATAGTAGCTGAACCATAATTGTAACAGAAGTGTAAATAATCTACTTATGTGTTTTCGATAGTGGCAACAATATCTTTTCCTCTCAGTATACTTTCCATTTCACATTCTTGGATCTATTTGCTCTGAGGCCTCATAGAATGACTTTGCTACTTTGATGTTCCAGCTGGTATACTGAAACATATCAGAAGTCTGTCTTATTCCCTGTATAATCATATGCATATCTCTCTTTTCCTTTTCTCTTACCTGCATGCAGGGATTTGGTTTCGTAACTTTTGAAACCAGTGCTGACGCGGACAGGGCACGGGAGAAATTAAATGGAACAATCGTAGAAGGTCGTAAAATAGAGGTGCAGGTCCAATTCTTTTTCTTTTCCCTGCTTTAAATGTCTACTTCATCATTTTCTATTGATTCGTCCATGTGCTTTTTCCATTTCCTTCCTTCCAATCTTCCACACCCAAATACATTCCCTTGAACAGATGCCTTCATTTCGCAAAGGAATCACAAAGCTACATTTAGTTCTCCTTATTGGTCTTGACTGGTTGTAATATTTAAGATCAACATTGTGTGAATCTCTACAGCTGATAAACACATTGCCAATTAAATCCGCTTCAATAGCTGAGTAAAATGACTTTAATTTTATAAGAGCACCTTTCTCCCCAAGGGCTTGTGCTTGTTCTTAAGATTAAAGCACAGGAAATCTGAAAATTCTAAGGACAATGTTTCAGTGAGTTTTTGCTTCTGATGCTCATAAAGGGGGTATCAAAGTCATGGATAAGAACAATACATCTTATTAAAATAGGGCACAGGCATTTTGTGCTTTCTTCACAGGTGCTGACATTATTTCGGACATAATAATCAAGATAATCTCACTCAATCTTCCTGTGTTGGGGACAGTTAATATGCCCAGTGCCGCCTTTTCTAAAAAAAAATGTAGGAGCAACTATCTCAGCTACTGACATCATTAAGGTGGAAGAGCATTGGAGAAATTTTCAAAGCATTTACTACAAAGAATATATTCTTGCATTGATTCTAAGCCATCTTTAATTTGATGATTTTTGTTACTCATTTCCAATCATTTTTGTGTTCATCTTTAGGCTTACTAATGAACTCTGATATTAATTGAATCCCAGGGGAATTCATCTACAAGGCTTGGCTAGAAACATAAACAATAGAAATGTATTGGAGCTTAGGCTGTATCCTTTGCTGTCACACAGCACTGGGAGACTTCTGGAACAGTATACAACAGTATTTTTGGCATTAATGATAGATCAGTACATTTGCTGAACGGAGACCAGTGCAATGTACTACATGAATCAACAGTGGATGGGTATTGATAACAAGAAACCTATACTTAATTACAGGACTGTTGTAAGATTACAATCAAAATGCTTTCTGTTTTGTACTCTAGTTTACAATAGCCCAGGTTTGTGGTCAGCTGTGAAACAACAGCATTCTCCTTTAACGTTGGAGAAAGCTACCTACAGAGATATAGAGATCTCTGTGGTGTGGATTTCACCTTTCCTGGCATTAATTTGAATCTGGCATCAAGTTAAGGGGGTCTTCGGGCTCTCAGAAATATCCATGTCGTAATGCAGGGTAAGTAGCCTATCATTCATAGACAACAAGCCAAGAAATAAAATGCATTGATTGTAAAATTCACAAACAGTGAATGATAGCGAAGCAAACATTGGGATATATTCATTCAAAGTTGAAATATCAAGTGATATAAGAACACTAGACTTTTAATCAGAGTCAAAAATTTTAATATTACATAAAGACAATATTATTATTTCCAAGGCCAGAGAGGTCATTCAGAAGTTATTTGGATTTAGAAATTGTTTAAAACTGAATTATATCTCATTGTCAAAGCAAATCTTTTTTGACTGCAATATCACAGTGTAAAAGGGCAATTTCTTGTCGGTGCAGGGAGTTCAATGGATTACCATCTGTGAATTCTTCAACAGCACATCCTACAGAAACACGCAGAGTCACTGGCAACAATTTCTGGATTGCTGTGTTTAACTGTTTGCATGGAAACTGTCAAAGTTGCTATCAGTTTTGTGGGGCAATGGCAAAAAATGTTTTGGTGATTATTGTTCAAAGAGAAATCAGTACATATTAATTAACAGAACTGCACCTCAATATTTCACATTTGATTATTAAACAAAAAAACCTTCATTTAAGCAATACCAACTTAACACTGAATCTTACGTTTTTGACTGTGTCAATTTTGTCAAGTCTCATGGAAGGTTTCTCAATGCGAGGCCTGGCAAGTTTTCCCATACAATCATCCCAAACCTGTATCATTAACTAGCTACTCCGCTGTTAAGTTACCCCTGTTGTCAGATGCTAGTTCAATTCGATCAATCATCATAGCCAGAAGAACTAGCCACTGCCTGGATATCCCAGACTGGACTGGCATCCCTGGCACCATATTTAAATCTGATGAAGCTACATCAACTGCAGCTAACTCCTATCCAGGCTCATGCTCTGCCTCTTCCCCCTATCGTATACAACATCCTCCCTCACTTGCTGTCGACCCCCACCACTCCACACTACTAACCTTGCATGCCATGAGTGCTGCCTCTTCACTTGTGTAGGACACCTCGCCACTTCTCTAATTCCAGGAACAGCAGCCCTCAATACAGGATCAAAAGAGCTAAGATGGGTGGTGGGATGCATGACATTCACCTGTTCACCCCCTGTGAGGAAAGGATCCTAAGCCTGATCGTCACGAGTTGCTAAATTGCTGTGTCTAAGCCTCTGGACTGGTCATGGAGGTCGTACTTGACCTACTGAACCAGGACCCAACCCAGAACAAAAACTGTCTCCTTTGACTTGACTGAGGACTACTGACAACCATAACAAACTTCTTGGCTTCATTTCTGCTATAAACAGCAAGGTGAAACAAAAGGACAGTGAGCCTTGTATCTCTGGCTGAGAAGGCAAAACACAAAAAAAAATGGCAAGAAAAGAATGCTGTGAATATCCAGGTAGCCACAAGGTGAATGAGCACTAAGAGAGCCCTGAGATTTCAATCTGTAAGCTGGGTGCCTCTGCCAGCATGCACCATGTCCTTGCAGCAGCATTGCAATGATTGTTGCCAGTGTGGCCTGAAGTGCAGCAGCACGGTCCATGTGGATTGGAGATGTACCATGATCATGCAGAGATGTTGGCCAATGCCAACATCTATGGATGTGGGATGTAGGAGGCTGGTGCCCATGGAACATGCCCTGAGATATTAGTGCCGAGTGCCAAGATGGAGGTCTGGATGTCAAAGGGGTGATGCTGGAGTCACATGGTACAGCACAGGCTTTCGTGTCGAGAATTCCCAGTGTCTAGTTTCCTCACAGTGAATGGTAGGAGAGAAGCTGCATATTAATGAGGAGATCTACAGTTAATGAGGCTGATAATAAGCCCCTTTAATAGGCTGAGCAAGAATCTCATCCCAATGTTCAGAACCATGTTATAAAGTGCAACTGATTGCTTCCTAGAATGTCAAGAATAGCCTCACTGGACTTCTCACCTGATGCTCCTAGATTTCCTGCCACAGCTAAGTTGTTCAGACCCCGTAAGATTCTGCCTTTTTTGACAAAGCCATGAGATATACTAGTTCTATTTTTTTTACGATACAGCAGCCCACCCACCAGTAATTCACTTACACAGTACAAGAATCTTGAAAGTTCATTCACTTCTTCTGGAACCAACCCAAAGGTATGCAACAGTTCTGCAGAATGTTCTTAAATTCCCTTCGGTATTCCAGCTTTCTCCATTGTACAGAGTTGTGGAGATCCTTTCATTGGCTATATGGTACAGCAACTTCTCCTTTAAATATCTCATGGCTGTCAATTCCTTAGCTACTGGTCCTGGTTGTGAGTCGCCTTCCAAGCTAACTTTGCTAAATGCTTTCCAACATAAAGTTCTGTGAGGATCTCTGTAGATTTCTTCCTCCAACTCAAAGCTGGGAAAGTCTTCCAGCACCTTTCCCCATTTTGAATTCCAAACTTATCACGAACAGTGACTCATGTTCTGTGCAGTGAACAGTAAACTTAGAATTTGCTCTGTGTAAATGAAGGTCTGATTAATACTGATTTTCTTTGGCTGTCCCAATTCAATGAGCTGCATTCTGCAACAAACCAAATTTGTAACTGCCTTCAGTGTGAAACGCCCAGATAAATTAAACATTATCAACAGCCCATTTCCATGACAAAAGGGCATGCATTGAGATGTTCCGAAACAGAAATGTAAACAATTTATCACTTACCTTCAACATAACTGTTTGATTCTGAATCCATATGAATAATTTATATTTCAAATCAAGTTATGTGGATAAGAATTGTGACTAGATATTCACAACATGGTAAGGAGAAATAAGCCCTAGTTCAGTAAAGAATGCTGAAGGTCATGCTAGGACAAACACAAACATGCCTAAAAATGAGATGTTAGGTTGGTGAAGCTACAAGGTAAGACTCCTTGTGTGTCAAACAGCATAAGCAGCAAGTGATAAACCGAGCTAAGCAATTCCAAAACCAATGGATCGGACATAAACTCGGCAGTCTTTCCGCATCCAGTTGTGAGTGATGGTGGATGATTAAGGATCTTAGTAGAGGAGGATGCTCCACAAATATCTTCAACCTCAATTATGTGGGAGGCCAGAAATTGATAATGCTGAAGCATTTGCAACAACCTTCAAGAGGAGTGCCAAGTAAATGATTCGTGTTGCCCTCCCAAAGATCCCAGCATCACAGATGCGAGTCTTCAGCCAATTCAATTCACTCCATATGATATCATGAAACAGCTAAAAGCACTGGATACTGGAAAACTATAGGCCCAGAAAATATTGTGGCAGTAATACTTAAGGCCTGGCTCCAGAACTAGTCATGCCCCCAGCCAATCTGTTCCAGTATGAATAAAACAGTGGCATCTATTGGCATTGTGTAAAAGCGCCCAGCTATGTCCTCTACACAAAAGGCAGGAGAAATCCAACCCAGACAGTTACCACCTCATCACTCTACTCTCAGTCATCAATAAAGTGGTCATCAATCGTGCTATCAAGTAGCACTTACTTAGCATTAACCTACTCACTGATGCCTAGTTTGGGATCTGCCAGGCCCAATCAGCTCCTGACCTCATTGCAGCCTGGTTCAAATATGGGCAAATGAGCCGAACCTTGACATCAAGGCTGCATTTGACTGGGTATGGCATCAAGAAGCTCTAGCAAAGCTGGAGTGAGTAGGAACCATGAGAAAATTCTCCACAGGTTGGAGTCATACTAGCACAAAGGAAATGGTTGTGATGTTGGAGGTCAGACATCTCCACTCCAGGATATCACGGCGAGAGTTTCTCAGGGTGGTGTTCTAGGCCCATCCATCTTCGACTCTTCATCAATGGCCTTCCTTCCTTCAAAAGGTCAGGAATAAAGACATTCACTGATGATTGCACAACTTTCAGCACCATTTGTAACTCCTTACATACTAAAGCAGTCAATGTCCAACTGCAACAAGACCCAGAAAATATGCTTACTTGGGCTGACAAGTGGCAAATAACATTCACACCTCACAAGAGTGAGGCAATGATCTCCAACATTCAATACCTCACTATCAACAACCTAGGGTTACCATTGGAAATTGAATGGGACTAGTCACCAAAATTCTGTGGTTACAAAAGAAGGTCAGAGGCTAGGAATTCTCAGTGTCTCCCTAAAGCCTGTCCATTACCTACAAGGTACATGTCTGGAGTGTGGTGGAATACTCCCATTTGCCTGGATGGCTGCAGCTCTAAAAGTGAAGAAGCCTGACACCATCCAGGACAAAGCAGCTTGCTTGATTGGCACTTCATCCACAAACATTCAATCCCTCTACCACCAAAACTCAGTAGCAGCAGTATGTATCAATTGTAAGAAGTATTGCAGAAGTTTACCAACTCTCCTGCGATAGCACCTTCTAAACCCATGACCACCACCATCTAGAAAGGTAAGGGCAGCAAATATATGAGAACGCAACCATCTGCAAGTTCTATTCCAAACCAACACCCCCCTCCCTGTTCCCTTCCTAACTTCGAAGTATATTACTGTTCCTTCAGTGTCACTAGAACCTGAAACTCCCACTGTAACGGAATTGTGGGTATACCAAATGAGCTGCAGCAGTTTACAAAGGCAGCTCATCACCACATTTTCAAGGGCAATAATTGGTTTTCCAGCTGGTAAAGCCAACATCCCCTGAATGAATTAAAAAGAAAATCATTGTTACAGCTGCAGAACCCAAGACTGCTGTTTTTGTTGGCATGAATGTTAGTACAGATGGGAACTGCCAAGTACTTGTAAAACCTCAGAGAGAACAAGCAAATTAAATCGTCAAAGTTGTTGTAGCTACTATTACTATGACTGACTCCATCTTCAAAGTAGTGGAGGTGGGCTCATGAAGTTGAAACATATTAGCACAGTTCAGTTTATGTATGAAATAATCTATTCATGAACACGAAAAATAATTACAACATCTACTCCTTCTAAAGGAGCGTCATCACAAATCTCCTTTCGTTTTGAGGGTCAAATATGTTATCTTTACAAAATTATAGGTGAGCTTTCAAGCTGTGTCTCCTTTCCCCTTTAAAACTGGAATGTCAAGGATTTTGCAAATCTTTCCATTTCATTCAATGTGATCCCAATACCCTAAAGGTTGTTTAACACTGAGCATATGTTATATTGCACAGTAATGACTACAAATGCCTGTTTTAGTATGTTTCAATAATCTTGAAAACAGTAAAATTTGCTTCTAATAGACAAGGTCTTGATATTCACAATAGCACAGCAGGGTTTTCAGTCTGTTCTGAGAAGTGATTCTGATCCACTGTTAAGTGCCTGAAACACTGTGCCTGGATTCTTGCAGTCCATCATCACTGACCCACACCGTTTCTGAATCACTTACCTGTGTCTACTTCCATCTCTTTTCATTTATGAAGTTCATGACACACTCATATAGAACATTTCATAGCTTCTTATTCAAGGTAAGCATGTTATAAGCAAAGCACTTAGTTTAATATAGCTGGCAGTTAGTGCTTTGAAGTTAAATTATTTGTTGATTGCATTTAGATCTTTGCGCTGGAAATCTTTATTTTCGGAAATGCATAAGGGAACAATTCTTTTTAATTTCCATATTTCTTATTTTTAAGAAAAAGGTTTGGGTTGACATTTTTTCGCCAACAGTGAAAGCATGAAGTATTAATAGAATTTTCATTTTGAAGCTTTTTCTGTGGTTAAAATTATCAAAATAAGTAATATTAGCTTTCCTATTTCCTTAATGATTTGTAGAGGTGAATAAATTCTACTGGTATAATCTAGTTCTGGTAATATCGTCTCCAGATGAATTCTGGAAGCATGGTTAGCATTTTACTGAATAATAGAGTTTCTGTACCATAGTCACAGGTCAGGTCGTTGTGGAAGGCAATTAAATCATATGAACTCTAGCATATAAACCTGGCCATAGCAATTAATCTGGCACCTCTCCCATGGTTAGGTACCACAAATGACAAGGTAGGAGAAGTCTTCTCCCAACTGTTATCAGGATCTAGTCACCCCTGGAACTGTACCTGAGAGACAGAGAGCACAGCTGTGACCTGCTACCACAAAATGGACAGGTACCCAGAGAAAAAGGATGATCTTTTCCCAGATTAATGCCAAATGATCACCAGGACACCTTTGTATTACCTTTTAATAAGTGGTTCATCTTTACAAGATGGTATGAGTGCATGAATTAGGAGCAGAAGAGTGCCATTTGGCTCTGTGAGCCTGCTGTGCCATTTCAATAAGATTATTCGATTTGTGTTTCAACTTCCATATTTTCATCTTCTCCAATACTCTTTGTTTTCCTTAACGACAAACATTTATCTACCTCCTGCCTCCAAAGGCAGAGTGTTGCAGAGTTGCACAACCCAATGAGAGAAAAATATTCTTCTCATCTGTCCTGAAGTGAAGACCCCTAATTTGAAACCAGTGCCCCCTAGCGCTGAATGCACCAACACGAGGAACTATCCTTTCCACATCGACCTTATCAAAACTATTTAGGATTTTGTACACTTCAATCATGTCACCCTCCACTCTGCTAAACTCCATTGTAAACAAGCCCAGCGTTTCCAACTTTTTCTCATAAGCCAACCTGATCATTCCAGACATCAATGTAGTAATCCTGCTCTGTATTGCCTTCAATGGATTACACCTTTCCTTAAATAAGGTGAAAAAAACTGCCCATAGCATTAGATACATCTACTCCCCAGTGCCCTAGTGAAAAGGTAAAGTTACCATTGTCTAACGGGACCATAGGGCTGCTGTCTCATTATACAGAGATGACTGAGTCACCATGCCTCAGGCATCCAGAGAGGGTAAGAAAGAGAGTCCTTCATGGCAATTTTAGCTGCGGTGGGAACTGAACCCACGCTGTTAGCATCACTCTGCATTGCAGACCAGCCATCCAGCCAACTGAACTGACTCCCACCCCCCCACCAATGCCTTTTATGACTGGGGCATAAGATCTTCACATTTGTGTCAAATTCCTCATATAATAAAGGATAGTATTCCATTTAACCTTCATAAGTACATGCTGTACCTACATAAAAACTTTTTCTGACTCATGCAACAGAAATCTTAGCTCCCTCTGCATCTCAGAATTCTGCAGTTGTTCTCCATTTAAGCTTATTTTTTATCCTTCCTACAAAAGTGAACAATTAAATATTTTCCCACCTTTATACTTCAACTGTTTGCCCATTCACTCTATCGATTTTGATCTGTAAACTCAGTATGTGCTCTTAACAAGATACTTTCTGAGCTATGTTTATGTCACCTGCAAATGTAAATGTCATGCCCTTTCACCTCTCATCAAAGTCATTGATGTAAACTGTATCCCTAGTCCCCCACTACCAAGGATATATTTCCCTCCTCACCCTTATCTGCCTTCTGGAGGGACCGCTCTCTCCGCAACTCCCTCGTCTGCTCCACACTCCCCATTAGTTCCATCACCCCCGGCACTTTTCCCTGCAACCGCAGGAAGTGCTACACCTCCCCCTCACCCCCATCCCAGGCCCCAAGAAAACCTTCCACATTAAACAGATGTTCACCTGCACATCTGCTAATGTAATATATTGTATCTGCTGTTCTACATCGGGGAAACCAAGCAAAGGCTTGGAGACTGCTTTGCAGAACACCTACGCTCAGTTTGTGACAAACGACAACACCTCCCGGTCGCAAACCACTTCAACTCCCCCTCCCACTCCTTGGATGACATGTCCATCCTGGGCCTCCTCTAGTGCCACAATGATGCCACCCAAAGGCTGGTGGAATAGCACCTCATATTCTGCTTGGGAACTCTGCAGCCCAATGGTGTCATTGTGGACCTTACAAGCTTCAAAATCTTCTCAGCCCCGACCTCATCCCAAGACCAGCCCATCTCGTCCCCACCTCCTTGATCTGTCTGTCTTTTCTCCCACCTATTCGCTCCTCCCACCTCACTGACCAATCCCCACCCCCCACTTCCTACCCACTAGCCTTATCCCCACCTCCTTGACCTGTCCGTCTTCCCTCCCATCTACCAGCCCCTCCCGCCTCATTGATCAACCCCCATCCCAACTCCCTACCTACACTCACCTTTACTGGCATCATCCCAGCCCCCTTGACCTGTCAGTCTTCTCTCCACTTATCTGCTCCTCTATCCACCTTCTATCATTGCGTCCCCCTCTGTCTTTATTTCAGAGCCCCGTACCCCTCCCCCATTTCTGAAGAAGGTTCCAGACCCGAAACGTCAGCCTTCCTGCTCCTCTGATGCTGCCTGGCCTGCTGTGTTCATCCAGCTCTGCACCTTGTTATCTCAGACTCCAGTATTGGCAGTTCCTACTCTCTCCCTAGTACAGACATCGTCGGACTCCACTCATCACATCCTTCCAATTGAATAAAGACCCGATTGTGCGTTGTCTCAGTTTTCAGTCAGCCAGCCAATCTTCCATCAATGCAAGTGTTTATACCCATATGCCAAATGCTCCTACTTTACACAACAACCTTTGATGTGATGCCTTGTCAAATGCCTGCTGGTAATTCAAGTACATGACATCTATAAGCCCTTTCTTATCCAGAGTACGTGTTACTTCTTCTAAAAAAAAACTTGTACTTTATTTCCCAGTCACAAAACCGTGCTGATTTTCCTGATTACCTTGAGCTTTTCCAAGTGCCCAGCTACAGTCTTTTTCATGATTGATTCAGACACTTTCCCCTCAAAAGGAGTCAAGCTAGCTGGCCTATAGTTTCCTGTTTTCTTTTTCCCCTCCCTTCCTGAAGAGAGAGGGTTTAGTTACTATTTTCCAATCTAATGGAAGATTTCCAGAATTCAGTGAATTTTGGAAAATTAACACCAATGCATCCTACTATTTCATTAGCCACCTCTTTTAAGACCCTAAGGTGAAGTCCATGAGGATCCGGACTCTTTCAGCCTGCAGCACTATAAGTTTACCCAGCACCACCTCCCTGCTGATTGTAATCTCACGATGTTCTTCTCTTCTTTCCACTTCCTCATTAACATGCTTTACTGGGATTGTTTTTGTACCCTGTACAGTGAAACAAGAGCAAAATATTTGTTCATTTCAGCAACTATTTCCTCATTATCTAATGGTAAGTCCCCTTCCTCGCTCTCTCAAGGACTAACAGCTGGGCTATTTCTCTTTTCCATTTTTGGTGCTTGTAGAAATTCTTGCAATCTGAATCTAAAAGTTAGAACTATAAGGAAAAACTGAATTTTGAAAAGTTTGATGTGGGAGATGTTGATCGAGATGCTTGTTGTTCTGGGACAGCCCAAAATTAGGAGTCATAAGTTCATGACAGCAAGTAATAAATCTGTTAAGGGATTCAATATTCATTTCCCAAAGCATAGTTAGAAAGTGGAACGTGGAATATGAACACATTGAGGCAACCAGGATAGAGTATATAAGGAGAAACGAAGTAAGTACATGAATGTGAAAGGAGTAGAAGGATATGTTGATAGGGTCAAATGAAGTAAGGTGGGAGGATATTCCCGTGGAATTGGCATTGGCAGAAATTGGTTGAGCAAAATAACCCCTGTAAGTTCCATGAATTATATGTAATTCTGTCTTGACCTGAACATGCCTCCCAGAGAGAGCTTCCTGGGTCTTCTGTCAGTAGAAGAAAACTAAAATGTGGCTTTAAAAACTCCATTGCAAAACCACAAACTTTCCCAATCCACGGAATGGACTAATGCGGTTTATTTGAATGTAGGTTGTGGAATTTCCTTATAAGGTTATCAGAAACAACAATGTGAAGGTTGCAACGTTGGAGTAATGAATTCTTGCCCAGTGTTGCTGTATGTCACCCCAGCTTGCTGAAGCAACAAGTTGCCTAGCTACAAGGTTAAGATTGAAGAAAACAATGTCTTTTCTCTCAGACAGTCTCCAGCCATAAGTTTCAGTACAACTGGGGAAAGAATATAATCCCTCTATGTCAATTAGCAGATGAACTAAGGTCACAGAATGCCAAGAAGCCTTTGTACAACAGACAATTAAACAGATGGGATCCACAGTGGGAGTAGCTTTTCTTTCCTGTAGTCCTACCTCTGGTGTAGCATCCTTGCATAGAATATAAGGGAGTGGTATGCTGAATACTTACAGTATTGGTGGACCAAATGGAGCAATTGTGAACTTACTTTTATCATTGTTGACTAATGAGCATAAGATGGATTTCTCTTGCAATTATCTCTTATCCTTGCTTTTAAAGTCTTTACAATTTATCAGTAGATCAGTTTATTCATTGAATTGTGAACAATTTATGAGACTGTTAACCGAACATATTTATTTGGCAGATATAATGGTCCAGAAAAATATAATTTTGAATCTTGAGAATGTCTGAAATGAAAGAAAGAATGATGAGAAATAAAGGTTTGCAGTTACTTGATCTAGAGTACCTTCAAAGGAATAGGGAGTTACGTCTCAAGATTTGTTTAAGCACACCAGTCAGACTGATACTATCAGATATTCAAGGCTGATGATGATACAATATTAGCAGATGGCATGCGAGATATATGAGTGACCATGTTTCAAGAGTTCTGTTTACCGAGAGTTAGGATAGAGTACGTAGTTTTGTTGTTCTTCGTATTTTGAGGGAATTGATAACCTTTGTAGGTTTTTGTAAATGTATTGTCTGTACTCTGTGCTTTTCATTTGTCTATTTAAAGGAAATAAATTGTTTGTTTATAGGCTTAATCTCAAACCATGAGTGATTTAGGTGACTGTATCTAATATCTTCCAGCAAACCAGAATACAATAGAGCTTTTCTTTATTTGCTCCTTGGATATTGTAAATGAGCAGATAAAGGCATGGTTTGGTTCATAAGAGATGAGAAGAATTTCATACAGGATGACTAATGAGTGTACATCTAAGGACAAAGATATGGTGAATTTAGAACAATGATATTTTAATTAAAGTTATCATCATTTATAGAGAGTCATAGAGATCTACAGCACAGATAAAGGCCCTTTGGCCAATTATGTCCGTGCCAGCCAAAACAAAGACGCTGATCTATTCTAATCCTATTTTCCAGCACTTGGCCCATAGCCTTGTATGCCTTGGCATTGCAAGTGCACATCCAGATACTTCCCAAATATTGTGAGGGTTTCTGCCTCAACCACCCTTAGTGGCAGTAATTTCCAGATTCCCACCACCCTCTGGGCTAAAAAGATTTCCCTCACATCTCCTGTCATCCTTCTGCGCTATATCTTAAATCAATGCCTCCTAGTCATTGATCCCTCAATCATTGGGAAATGTTTCTTCCTGTCCGCCATATCTATGCCCCTCAGAATTTTATACATTTCAATCATGTCCTGTCTCAATCCCCTCTACTCTAAGGAAAACAATGCAAGTCTGTCCAATCTCTCTTTATAACAGAAATTATCCAGGCCAGGCAACATGCTGGTAAACCTCTTCTGCATCCTCTTCAATGCTATCACATCCCATTTACTGAACTAAGGAAGGCCACTTGGCACATCAGGTCCCATGCTAGCTCTCTGTGGAGCAAACCAGTCAGTTCTAAATACCATATTCTATCACCGTCTCACTGTGTATTTATTTCCTTTAGTGTCCATTCTTTTTCCAATGATTGTGTCATGATCATGATTGTGTTTCTGAAAGTAAATTTGCCGTTACCAGTTTGAAATGGGACTCCTTTTGGGTGTCTGAGCATCTGCCTAAAAATGGCACATGCCAATTTGACCATGCTATGTGGAGCCAAGGGCTTTTTGTTTTAGCTCTGATGTCCTATTTGACAATTCAGAATGAGTCACACAATGGGTGATGCTTCCAGCAATAATTAAAGGGATCAACACTAGGTCTTTTGTAAACCACTGATTACTTTAATTTGACTGCAGTTTGCTGCTTCTGAGCTTTTTAGGAATTTTGACTACTTGAACTGAAATAATGATTTCTGAAAGTATTGGGTGAGTCAGAAGAGGGACTTTGGCCAGAGGATCTGGTTTCAGTGAACATTATTGCCATCGTGACTGGAACAGACTGACACGTGGAGCTGCAGAGCAAAGAGACAGAAGTAAGACAGCCAAGAGAACCCCGACACTGCAGGAATGTACAGATCCACAGCTGTTTATCTGTAGTTTGTTAAGGAGTAACAGCACTGCATCTACCTGACTGTATAGAAAATTGCCCAGGTGTGTCCTGTACACAAAAAACAGGTCAAACGTATATCAGCCTATTACCACCCATCAGTTCACTCTTGATCACCAGTACAGTGGTGGAAGAGGGACATCAACTGTGCTCCTAAGCAGCATGTGCTTTGCAATAACCTACTTACTGATGTTCAGTTTGTGTTCCGCCAGGCCCACTCAGAGGTGGGGTAAAAGTGAACACCCTCAACATCAAGACCACAAATTGCACAGTCAAATAGTGTGGCATGAAGGAGCCATAGGAAAACCAGAGTCAATAGGAATTGGGGAGAAAACTCTCTACTGGTTGGACATGCCTAGCACAAAAGAAGATAATTGTTTGTTGGTCATTCACCTCAGCTCTGGGACATATCTGCAGGGGTTCCTCAGGACAGTGTCCTAAGACCAATCATCATCTTCAATGCTTCGTCAATGACCTTCCTGCCATCACAAGGTCACAAGTGGGAATGTTTGCTGATGATTACACAATGTTCAACACCATTCACAATTCCTGGACTGTAGCAAGACCTGGACAATAGTCAGCCCAGGGCTGAGAAGTGGTAAGTAATATTCATGCCACACAAATGCCAGGTAATGTCCATCTCCAATAAGAGATAATGTAACCACTGTCTCTTGACATTCAATGGCATTACAGTCACTGAATCCTCCGCTATCAACATTCTGGGAGGTTACCATTGACCAGAAACATAAATACTATGGTTACAACAATAGGTCAGGGGCTAGAGATCCTGCAGCAAGTAATTCACCTCCTGACTCCCCAAAATATGCCCACCAACTAAAAGGCACAGGTCAGGAATGTGATGAAATACTTCCAACTTGCCTCAATGGGTGCAGCCCCAACAACACACAAGGAGCTTGACACCATCCAGCACAAGCAGCCCATTGGATTAACACCCCATTCACAAACATTCAATCCATCCATCACTAATGATCAGCAATAGTAGTGTGTACCATCAACATTGCAGGTATTCACCAAGGTCCCTTAGACAGGGGTTCTAAACCGACAACCACTACCATCTCAAAGGGCAAGGGCAGCAGGTACATGACGACACCACCATCTGCAAGTTGCCTCCAAGCTCCAAACCACCCAGACTTGAAAGTATATCACTATTCCATTAGGGTTACTGGATCAAAATCCTGGAATTCCATCCTTAATGACATTTTGGGTGTACCTACACCGGTTGGACTGCAGCAGTTTAAGAAGGCAGCTTACATGACCCTATCAAGGGCAATTAAGGATGGTCAATAAATGCTGGTCCATTCAGCAAAGTCCACTTCCCCTGAATGATTTTTTTATTAAAAAGCAGTGTGAAGGATCTATTTTAGCACAGAAGCTGTGACAGTGCTTTGCCACCTACTGCAGCAAACACAGCAGCTCAGCACAAAGTTACATACATGCCTGCTTGAATCTTTCAATGTTACCATAGCTTTGAAATTGCATATTTCAGAGTCATTCCAGTCTGTGGCAAGTGACTTCTGCAATCTCAGCCAAACAGCTATTCGAGTCAGAATTTTCTGGGTGAATATTAAGATCTTTGCCACAGCCAACCAATCCATCTCCTTCCCAAGAATGCATTGAAGCAGGAAGTCTCCAGGGTTGCAGAGCTCCTTTCAGTGCTGAGCATCATCTCCTGTTGCCTGGGACAGGATCTCTGCACTTTGTCTAAGACACTGGCGAGCAGACTGGGAGAGGGTTGCGAGAGATTTTGGAACCATCTATCTGATCTGTGCTTCCCTTAACTTAGCAGCTGGAAATGGAGAAGACCAGGGCCTGTCTCATCTCAATAAAAGTATTCTTGGGAGATCAATTACAGATGCCAGAGGTTTCTACTGAGGAGCATGAATGTTCCATAGTTAACTGGTTTCATACAACATGGTCACAGAGAAGTTAAGAGTTGTTTCCACCACACGAGTCAAGATGTTGTGTAGGTTGTCTGATATGTAGACCTCTGCAATGATAATTCTTGATTGCTTGTCTGCTAATCTTTTGAAAGCTGTGCCTTAGAATTCTGCAGTTGTGTTATGAAAGTGGGGTTGACCTCTGCTGGGCTGAATCCTGAATTGTGTTCTAATTCTATCCTTATACTTGCGCACTTGTATTCCTCCATCAGTAAATCTTACCTCCTCTACGTCACAAAGTGATGGCTTATGAGCTGGGGCTTGAAATTTTAAATAGAAATTATGAGGGATCTTCAATTCTAAATTCTTCCTTCTTCTCTTTGACTGTTGTGGACCTAACATTTCATCAGAAGAGATAAGCTACATTAAAAATTGGAAAAAGAGTCAATTTGGGTTCACCCTTTGCAGCCTGCTTGCAGTCTGGTTCAGAAGAGATTAGAGGAGTTTCATTCACAATTCTTCCGATAGTGAAGCATTTCCTGTGCTCACAGATAAAAAGGATGTCACCAAGCCCTGGTTGACAAATGGGAAGTAGCATTTGTTTCATATAAGTGCCAGGCAATGATCATCTTCGACAAGGAGTCTAATTACCTCCTCTCTGCATTCAGTGGCAGAACTATTGCCAAGTTTGTCCCACCATCAGAAATTCAGCTGGTCTAGTCACATGAAAGGAGAGACTCCTAAAAATAAGTCAGAGGGTAAAAATTCAGTGGTGAGTGATTCACTTCCTGAATCCACAAAATCCTTTTACTTATTACAAGGTACAAGTCAGGAGTGCAAAAGAGAATTCTGTGCTTGTCTGGATGGATGCAAGTGGACCACTTGAGAATCTCAATGCTTTCGAGGGAAAAGGCAGTCAACTTGATCAGCACTTTAGATAACAAGCATGGGGCTGGATGAACACAGCAGGTCAAGCAGCATCATAGGAGCAGGAAAACTTGACGTTTCGGGCCTAAACCCTTCATCAGAAATGGGGGAGGGGAAGAGGGTTCTGAAATAAATAGGGAGAGAGGGGGAGGTGGATAGAGGATGGATAGAGGAGAGGATAGGTGGAGAGGAGGCAGACAAGTCGAAGAGGCGGGGATGGAGCCAGTAAAGGTGAGTGTAGGTAGGGGGGTAGGGAGGAGATAGGTCAGTCCAGGGAGGACGGACAGGTCAAGGGGTGATGTTAGTAGATAGGAGATGGGGGTGTGGCTTGAGGTGAGAGGAAAAACAGGTTAGGGAGGTGGAGATGAGCTGGGCTGGTTTTGGGATGCGGTTGGGGGAGGGGAGATTTTGAAGCTTGTGAAATCCACATTGATGCCATTGGGCTGCAGGGTTCCCAGTCTTGATCAGCACCTTATCAGGCACTCTTGGCACCAATGCATTCTAGCTTCACTGTGTTTTATCCATGGAATGCACTACAACAACTCCACAAAGCTTCTTCAATTACACCTTCAAAACCTGTAAACTCCACTACTTAGACAAGAACAGCAGTCACATAGGAAAACTACTACCTCCACCTTTCTCCTCAAGTAAGCACTGTCATCTCGTTGTCACTGGATCAATATCCTTGCACTTAGTGGCAGTGCAGAAGAATCTTTAACACATGGACCTCAAGGATACGACTTACTTGCATTTTCTCTAGGTAAATAGGGGTATGCCAAAAGACAGGATCAGCCAGCAATGCCCACACCCTGATTTTTTTTAAAAACTAGGGCTCAACGCAAAGGATCAATGACGCATCATACTAGGACATCTGGGAAGGGAATGGAAGATAAATATGAACTGAAAAATTATTAAGAAGAAGAGCAGAAGTGTTGCCATTGAAACTTCAAATTGTAATTAATTTTATGCAATGTAATTAAATTGTGGTTCAAAATAAATTGCAGAGAGGTGTGAAGGATTGCATTTAGAGAGAGTAGGCCTTGCTATCTTGCAATGAACCATGATGTGTTCAGTTGATGCATCTAAATGAACTTTATTAAGGATTTCCATTTGCAAAGGTGAGAATTGAGGTCATTAATAAAAAGCAGAAATGTGAATTTAAATGCATCATGTGTATGGATTGCAAAACTATATACTCAGATAGAAATCACCACCATTGTCATGCACTTATTAGAATAGGCTTGCACAGAAACTGTTCGTGGAAATTGTGCTTTTTGTGAATGAGCGCATTTAAAATAGAAAACGTCTCATCTGTATTGTCCAGTCAATTGAACAGACGTCCATTTCACAATAAAATGGAACAATGCTACATTTTTTTCAGGATTAAGCTATTATTGTATGGAAAACAATGGAAGGTCATGTACGCTCAAGTTTGATTTATGAGGAATGTTATTTTAATAATTTTGCTACCAAAGCCATTTAATGTCAATGGCAGTTCGAGTGTATGTTAAGGCAGCCCATGTACCAAAACAATGCTGAGTTGTTTTGACTAACTTTTGTAGGTTGTTTAGAAACGTAGATGACAGTATTGTGGTATAAACTTTTCTGAAACAGCATCCTGGAATGTACATAAACCAGTTAGTATTTTTTTTCTCACTTTCTCTTTCTATTTAACTTGCTCATATGTTCTTTTTTCTTGTTTGTCGCTATCACTCTCAGGTTCTCTTTCTTTGCCTTTTGCTTCTTGGTATTAGGAGCAACCAGTGAGATGTGATTTCAAAGCAGTTTTAATTTATTTCCAAGTGGGCATCAGTTCACAGCACAGGAAGATGTTTCAACACAAAACAACAGTCTGAGCTGAGACCAATAATTGATCATGAAACTTGGAAATATTACTTAGATACAAAAGAGAACATTCATTTGAGATGGGATTGAAGTTTATTGCAAGGGGAACTGAGCGTGGCATTATATCTTCGTTACAACCCATTCTTGGAACGCATTACCTTACAACATAATACTGGCCCTGGGACCAAAGTAAAGACCAAAACCTTTTTGTAGGTCTGTCACTTCTTATCTGCATAACAGCCAAAATTACATGGAGTGAACTGCGCTGTGTAATATCGGTTAATGAGTGAATTAACATGAAATTACTTTGCTGTTTTAACAGAAGCATGACTGCAATTATTTAAATGCTTCCTTTAAAATAGGAGGCAAGGCAATTATGGATACCTGGGAAGCTTGTAACTAATTCATGGGCTGAAACATTGGCTTAAACCACAGGATAAATCTCTAACAGTTCAACAAATGTTATCTGTAGATAATAGATTGTAACACACCTTGTGATTTTGCACAATTATATATCATGGTTAACATACAATGTTTTAGTTTCAAAAGAGCAACTGCAACCTGTCAGTATTCTACAGAGTGCATGGTGTGCCCACAGCAAGATCTTGGGACTTACACAAGTTGTTACACTCCTTTCTGAAACAATTAATAAAAGATTATTATTTCACTTGACTGAAGCTTCTTAGGATTTTTTGTGATTGACTGCAGGTTATGCAGTACAATAGTTCTGAATCCAAAATGTAATTTGTTTCATCATTTAATCACAGGTAAACAATGCAACAGCAAGAGTAATGACGAACAAGAAGACCCCCAATCAATACACAAATGGTAAGGTAATCAGCAGCTGCTGATTTAAGTTATTTCTATGGAGACTGCCGTTGATAACAAAAACAATGGAATATACAGTTAAATCAGGACTTAAGAAGTAATATTAAATAATGAAGGTATGCTTGCTTAGAGCTATGTTTCTCCTTTTGAGTTGAGCATGGTCTATGTATGAACTTTTGGGGTAAGCGCAAAGCAGTTTTTTTTGGACTGTGTCTGTAGTGTTGACTTGAAGGAATCAAGAAGACACAATAGGAATATGGACACTTGACCCTGGGGTGTGCCAAAGTTGCTGTGTTGGACAAACTCAGAAAAAGCCTGTGATCAGTAAGGGCTCCCTGTGTTGTGTCAAATTATACTTGCATACGCATTTGTGTACAAGAAAATTTACTGATCTGAGCAGCAGAAGATTAGTTTCCACAAGGACGAATTAATAGGTTTTCAACTTCAATTACGCTATTTTGAAACCTGTGGGAAGTAACTTGTAGCAGCAATTAAAACTGCACTGCTCCAGATTTGATATATTCTGGCCAACATATTGCAGTGCTCAGTATCATCCAATCCATAGAGCAGTATATCCAAGCACCTACACAGATGGGGAAGATTAGCCTATATAGATGACACAAGTAAGTATTGTTAGCAATTTTGTTGAATTAAATTAATTTTGCTGCAACAAAAAGAATGGCACCACAAATTTGTCCACAACGTTCAAGAAATTGTTAATGCTTTTTTGTAATTACAACACCCTTTCCAAATTTGAACTGGAAGGTCAGACGTCTTTTCTAGTTAATGATCAATAACAGAAAAAGTGTCATTGTGTGTTACAGTGTGAACTCCTGTTATAGCTTTTACAGCGGGTTCCGCTCACACTGTTGACTAACAAATCTTTGAATTGAGTAACATGTTGAGATCTGTTTGAATTTGCATAGAAAACATTTTCTTCTGGTGCTACTGTGTGAGATTGATGTCCACATAGGCAATGTCTCTGCTTCATATTACTAAGAGGTTTGAACCCCTACTTTTACTCAGGCTGTAGCCTGTTATTAATGTGGGGATATTTCTGACTCCCAACAGTGTTACTGGAGCTGAATGGACCAGGTTTAATCTGCAATCTAGAAATATTGAGAAACCAGTTATGAAGTTTCACTGAAGCAAGTCATCTTGGCATTAGCCAAAATGAAGTCATTGTAAAAGGGCCAGATTAAGTTTCATATTGCCTCATGTTAAGGGAATTTTCCTTCTTTTCTGTTGCCAGGCCCTCTAGCAAGAACTCATAAACTGCAAATGAAACATTTGTCCCTCCTTAAACTTATTTTATTGTTTCTTCCCAATCTTCTTCATGAAAGGAAAACCTAGTTCCATTGCAATACTTGACAGATTAGAAGATAAGACACTTTTAAACTTAATTTGTATTTTCTACCCATACGCATAGCAGTCGTGCTCTAGGAAATATTTCAGAAGATGAATCTAAAATTCTCTATCCTACTACATTGCTACTGCTTCAAAATAGATGTTATTCTACCACTGAGGAAATATAAAACCTTACGCCACTTAACCCAGCAATATAACTAATGACCATTGCCACTGGGATTTTGATCCACTAGGTTGCAGAGCCAGACAGCGGTTGGTCTCAAAGTTGGTGTCCCAGTGGCAAATTCAGCAGATCCTGGGATAGTTAACACCACAATTGACTGAAGAGCTATACTGGACTTGAAACACTAACTCTACTTCTCTCCGTGCAGATGCTACCAGACCTGCTGAGCTTCTCCAGCACTTTCTGCTTTTATTTTGGAATTCCAACCGTTCAGTTTTCTTTTGTTGTTGTTGATATGATTTAATTATTTTAAGCTCCCGGGTGAAGAAAATCAGTTGAGGCAGACTTCTGTTTGTCGTTAAGAAATCTCTGGCAGAAATGTGTGTGAGTTTAGTGTCAGGTGAGGAGTGGGCTACAATTGTATCAGGGATAATAGGAACTGCAGAAGCTGGAGAATCCGAGATAACAAGGTGTGGGGCTGGATGAACACAGCAGGTCAAGCAGCATCATAGAAGCAGGAAAGCTGAAGTTTTGGGCCTAGACCCTTCTTCAGAAATGGGGGAGGGGAAGGGGGTTCTGAAATAAATAGGGAGAGAGGGAGAGGTAGAAAGAAGATGGATAGAGGGGAAGATAAGTGGAGAGAAGGCAGACAAGCAAAAGAGGTGGGGATGGAGCCTGTAAAGTTGAGTGTAGATGGGGAGGTAGGGAGGAGATAGGTCAGTCCAGGGAGGAAGGACAGGTCAAGGGGGTGGGGTGAGGTTAGTAGGTAGGAAATGGGGGTGTGGCTTGAGGTGGGAGGAGGGGATAGGTAAGAGGAAGAACAGGTTAGGGAGGCGGGGACGAGCTGGGCTGGTTTTGGGATGCGGTAGGGGGAAGGGAGATTTTGAAGCTTGTGAGATCCACATTGATACCATTGGGCTGCAGGGTTCCCAAGCTGAATATGTGTTGCTGTTCCAGCAGCCTTCAGGTGGCATCATTGCGGCACTACAGGAGGCCCAGGATGGACATGTCGTCTGAGGAATGGGAGGGGGAGTTGAAATGGTTCGCGACTGGGAGGTGCAGTTGTTTGTTGTGAACCGAGCACAGGTGTTCTGCGAAGCGGTCCCCAAGCCTCCGCTTGGTTTCCCTGATATAGAGGAGGCCACAACGGGTACAGCGGATGCAGTATACCACATTAGCAGATGTGCAGGTGAACATCTGCTTGATGTTGAAGGTCTTCTTGGGGCCTGGGATTGGGGTGAGGGGGGAGGTGTAGGGGCAGGTGTAGAACTTCCTGCGGGTGCAGGGAAAAGTGCCGGGTGTGGTGGGGCTGGAGGGGAGTGTGGAGCGGACAAGGGAGTCACGGAGAGAGTGGTCCCTCTGGAAAGCAGAGAAGGTGGGGAGGGTGGAGTGGGCTACGTTGTGATGTTATTGCAATGGAACTAGGTTTTCCTTCCATGAAGAAGATTGGGAAGAAACAATAAAATAAGTTTAAGGAGGGACAAACGTTTCATTTGCAGATTGAGTTCTTACTGGAGGGCCAGGCAACAGTAGAGAAGGAAAAATCCCTTAACATGAGGCAATATGAAACTTAACCTGCCCCCTTTACAATGACTTCATTTAGGCTAATGCCAAGATGATTTGCTTCAGTGAAACTTCATGATTGGTTTCTCAATATATCTTACCTATTCCTTGTCAATAGGTTTACATGGATAATGATCCTTGGGAGACGGTACAGAGGTAGACATCTATGTGTAGAAACACAGTTCAAGGAAAGCAAGAGATTGGATAGACTGGGGTTGTTTTTCTTGGAGCAGTGGAGATTTAGGGGTATAAAACATGTATAAAATTATGAGTGACATAGAAGGGCAGACAGAAAGGAACATTTCCTCTTGGTGGAAGGATCAGTGACGAGGGTCATAGATTTAAGGTAAAAGGCAGCAGATTGAGAGCAGATGTGAAGAAAAACTTCTTCACACAGAGGGTGGTGGGAATCTGAAACTCACTGCATTTAAGGGTGGTAGAGGCAAAAACCCTTAAGATTTAAGAAGAATTTAGCTGTGCATTTACAATGCCAAGGCACACAAAGCTATGGGCCAAGTGTTGGAAATTAGGATTAGAATATTTAGGTGCGTGCTTTTGACTGGCACAGGTTCATTGGGTGGAAGGGCCTTCTTCTATGTGGTAGACCTTTGTGACTCTATGACTCTAAAGTACTGGAGTACCAGGAGAATGCGTTAGGTATTTGCATATCAATATCCCATGGCGTAATTTTAGGATCCAAGCATTATATTTAACTGATTGGTAAAATAGACCGTTTGCCCAGTTTTTCTTTGTAATTTGTAAAGATGTATTTTCTGCCACTGGGTACTAAAAATTCACTTCAACGGTTACTGAGGAAAAAGTTTGAAGTATATTGAACAGCTACAACAAGTTAAGAAAAATATTTGAATACATGTACAGTTTGAAGTGTGAAAATCCTGTATCTGGACTCTCGAAATTGTAATAAGTAAAGCTCGAGGAGGAACCATGCTTCCAGAACAGTCAGAGTTCTCACCTTTGCAACCACTGGACCCATACTTAGATCACTTTGTCCTCCAAACACACCACCATAACATTCAGAAAAAATTGGATTTGTTAATGGCTGCAGACACCAGTGTTACTTGATATCAAGGAAATCTTTGAACAAGAGAGGTTGCAAATATCCACTGGACATCTTTCTCCTCAGGTCATTTGTTTATGAATAGTGTGAAATAAACCAAATACTACTTTTTTAAAAATGTTGTCGAATAAAGCCAGCTCAGGATTGTGACTCTAGATTTGTTGTCTGCTCTGATTTAGATATACTAACTTTTCACAAATCAAGCAGTTTGCAAATAGGATGTCAGTGATTGAATGGCAAGTTTTCAATAACTTTGCTGACATGTTGATCGAATAAGTTAACATCTACCTTTTGTTTGTTTTGTTGTCATAAACTAGTAAGAAGAAGAATTTATACTGATGGAACATCATGAAGACAATACTCTAATCATAAAGTGACTTAAATTGCAGTGCAGGAAGAAACAATCAATTTGAACCTGAAGGCCCATACCTAAAACCTTTGTTTCCTTATGTTGATCATGAATGAGTTAATTTTGCAGTGACAGGAAATGGTACTTTTGACAGCTGAATGGTGTTTATTGGTAGAGGATTAACCAATAACCTACCTTAAGTGGATTTGATTTTAAATTAAACTAAACAATAATTGCAATCTAAAGCGAAAAGATTAGCTTAAATTTTCCTTGGTCATTATGTTGACAAAGTCAAGCTTAAAATTGACAATAGGAACACGGAAGTCAGTTTATTTCATTGAATGGTGAGGATTTGACATCAACTCAAATAATTAAAATCAAAAGCGTTGTTGTCTGGTTGGCTATTTTGAATGTAACAGAGCGATAAGATGTTTCAGACTGTAGTTAAAAAACAGCAAGATTTTCCATTTGTTTAAGCGTTGTAAGCAACACTAGTCACTCATTTGCTTTCCATTATGAAACTAAGTTTCCTTTTTCAATTAAAATCTAGGGACAGTCATGTGTGGACTTTATATTGCATGCCATTGTATCCACACTGGGAGTTGAAAACCATCTGTAAATTAACAATTTGATTAAAATATCACACAGAGGAATTGAACACCAGTGTGTCAGCTGGTGCATGAAAAATAGTATAAAGGAGGAACTTTAACACACATGTTAGAAATTGTGACCCTTTGCACTTATTTCACCAGTGAGTTCATGTTATGAAAGATTTTTCTTATAAGTGCAACTAACTGTGTGATTACTGTGTATGGTTTCAAAATGATTGTTTTAATTGGTCAAATTTAGCTTCCAAAGAGAATGATGACTGCTCTCTGAGTCTACATTTTCCAGGAATATCAGCCTGGATTTTCTGATCCACATTATTTTCAGTGCTTGAACATTAAAGAACCTACGAAAAGAAAAATTGGAAAATTTTTTGTGATTAATTTTAAATAAGATTTTCTTTTGTTAATTAAAAGCTGCATTGTATTGTTTACACTCTGACACTGTTAGAATGGAAAGGGAAGATGATTTACTCTATTACATTTATGAAGGATGGATTTATAATTTTGCTCTTGGATCAGATTGACAGCATGTAAATAGAGTGGACCTGGAGAGTACAAACTGGCAAAAAGTCATATATCAAGCACTGAAATAAACTTGTGATATTTACCAGCTCTTAAATAACTATGTTTGTCCACGTGTGTCAAACAAATATTGTTTTTATGCCAAGTGATCCTCCTGTATTTGTTTGCATTCTTTTATCTTGTCAATAGGGAGTCTTGTTAAACTAACCTTCTCGGCTACATTGATGATTCGACATGAATAATGTATTGTAGTAAATAAATACAAGTGTGAATTTAAAATCATGCTGTAATTACCAATCCTATGTGTATGAAAGTGACTCCTAAGCTGCGAGTGAAATGAGTGCAAAGCTCTGAAGTTGGCTATGATGAATGTAGTTTGCTGTTGCAAAGCTGTTTCACATCAGAACTGTCTCTTCTTTCAGGCTGGAAATTAAATCCAGTCGTCGGAGCTGTCTATGGCCCAGAGTTTTATGCAGGTAAATAATTTTACAAGTCAGAAAATAAGTGAAAGCAATAAAGAAACCTGCGGGATAGCAGTATGAAAAGGAGAAACAGAATGATTGAAATGAAAGCAGGTGACAGAAAGAGCTCATTTTTCATTTTTATTTCCTTTTCCTGATGCTGTACCAAATCATCTTTAATGGATACTGCCTTCATTTCAAAGCAAGGCAGTCTGTCGGCTCACTTGATTAATTTACCACAAATCTTTTTCTCTCCCCTAACCATAGTACTGCAGTTTGCCAAGTCTAAACGCTACCATATGTTTTGTACTCCCCAGAGACACAGTAAATAGCCGTCTTTGCCTGGCCACATTCCTTGGATATATTCACAAATAATTATCGAAGGATTTAATATACTTTCAAAAGGAATAAACTGGATAGACAGTAATTAATCACTGTTTATCAACAGGCTCTCTGTACTAGAGTTCAGTGCTATCAGTCACTGTAAATCCAGTATTGATGACAGGCAAGTCTCCCTTCATTCATCCCCAGGCTTAGTTTTATTATAGTCAAATCTGCTTCGCCACAATGACAAATGGAGCTGTAACCTGCTTAAAGAGACTCTATCCCTTTTCTGTTACCCTGCACAGTCCAATTTTCTACCCAATATTTTACACAAATATCATCTTGTTTTGCTGACGGAGGCCTTCTCACAGTTAGAAATTGATTTAAAAACTCTTGAGTGCAGCTTTTAAACCTGCTGCAGCCAGCATCCAATGATCTGCTTGTCGATTTCCAGACGGTTCCATGAATTCAAAATGAAGCAGCAAGTGATCACAGCTTACTTGGGGTTCTTTGAAACCAGGACTATCAGAAAGTAGATCACTGCCGTAATTTTTTTAAAAATTACATTTAACCCTTGTCCAGCTGTGTGGAAAAAACAGATTAAGGGTAGCGTAGTCTCTTTTTGAACCATTGTTCTACCATCTTGTCACAACTCCTTCCACGACTTAACAAGAAAATCATTTTAAAGTCAAGTAAATGGACTCAATAAGAGACTATTGCTTCCTTTTTAAATAGTTACCAGTACAGCTGGTAAAGGTCATTAAAAGATTGTTCTAGTTTTAAAGCCAGAATGCCTTGTGCCTGTTTAATTGTTTTTATGCAACATATCAATTACAGGAAACCTCTCTGTCAAAGCATGCCATTTAAAGTGCTATTATTGTGAGGAAATTTCATTTTTCAACTGTCAATTTTGCAAGTTTTTTTTAAATTTATGCCCTCCCGTTACTGACTTTCAATTTCTTACATACTTTAGGGTTTACGGTTAGCCAAAACTCAGGTGAAGGATGAGAAGTCGGGGTGCACGATGTCTTCTCAAAATGTATTTCCACTTTTAATTCCACTGACCTATGATTCACTGTGTGCGCCACTTCAAGGCACATTGATGTAAATCGCAGACATATAAATTAATTACATTTTTAAAAAACAATTATTCAAACAGGTGGATTTTCTTAACTGCCACCCAGATACCCCAAAATGTCGACTTTCCTGCTCCTCTGATGCTGCCTGACCTGCTGTGTTCCTCCAGCTCCACACTGTGTTGACTTTGCAGATATGCATTGCTCAGCTGTGCAGTTGGTGAATTTGCTAAACCTTTGAGGAATTCACATTGTTGAAAGATTAACAGAATATTTGGAGCAATGATTTACATGCAGAATACTCTCAATTAGTCAATTAGTCCAGCCAGTACAGGAGAAGTTAAAAGTGCTTTGCAGAGAATGTCTTTCTGTTATACTGATGTCAGCCATCTTACATAGAACAATACCTGATCAAATGTGTGACTGATTCGGAGAGAAGATGATTAATCCAGTGTTTAATCTTCTGTGGATTAGCATTTTAATTGAATAATCAGTAGAGCTGTGATAGCTCATTCACTTGTTATTGGTTACAGTGATGTAATTGTGGCTGAGAGCATTCCCTTCCAAACCATTTCTACGCTGGATATAGATAATCCAAACTGTGAATGAAAATGTCTTCAGCAATAAGTCCTCAACAATAGGACACAGTATAGGGTTGAAATACACCGCCAACGTAGTAAGGAGAGTAATGGCTTTGTCTGGCATTTGTCCAGATAATTCAGCTACACTGACTAATATTACTTCAGATGTACAAGCTGCAAGTACTCCTTCTTTCTGGGTTTCTTCAAAGCAGGAAGCACCATTGTACATTTGGATATACATGTATTGTATGTATACTTGTGCACGCACAAGTGTTTTGACTACCTATGTCATTCAACATGCCCAGTGCTTGTCATAAGTATCCTGACAAGATATTTATCTACCAAGATCAGTTTATGCCTGATGGGAATGTAATCCCTGTTTGATGTGAACAACATGACATTCCATTGTCAAGATATGTATTGGATTTTGAGTTGTTAGCTCCTTACTTTAGGCTAGAACTGGATAATGCCATGGCTAGATCATTGCCACAGGACACATGGGGAACCCTCGGCGGTTTTGTTTCTGGAGTCCTGGGTTCAAGTCCATCTATCCCAGAGATGTGTAATAACATCTCTGCACAGGTTGTTTATAAAATATCTCCAGAAAGCTGGTTAATGATCTGGGAACATAGGTTCAAATTCCATAATAGCAAAATAATTTTTAAAAATCTGGAATTAAAAGTGAATGTAATGGTGATCATAAACGCATTGTGGATTGTTGTATAAACCCTTTAGGAATGAGTTCCTTTTAAGGAAGGAAAATCTGCCAATCTCGCATGGTCTGGCCGACATATGAAACCACAGTGATCGACTCTTAATTGCCCTCTGAAATTGCCTAGGAAACTATTTAGTTGCATCAAACTTCTGGCCCTTTAGTATCGCTGGATCAAAATCCTGGAACTCCTGTCCTAACAGCTCTGTGGATGTGTCCAACTCCGAAGGACTATAGCAGTTCAAAATGTGGCACCACCACCTTCTCAAGGACAATTGGGGATGGGTAATAAATACTGGCCCAGTCAGTAATACCCAAATCCTGTGCCTAAATAAAAATGTTGCAGTTAGAACTGCTTTGATTTTGGCTCTGTATTGAAATTTTCAGGGCACGTTTACACTCCTACGATTGGTGTAAATGTTCTCATGTAACAAGGGTATTGAGCATTGCAATCGTGGGCATTTGCTTTTCTCAGCTTTTACTTTTCCAGAGATGCCCAATTTACTCATACAGCATGTCAGCAGTGATGTTCCTGTCCCAAGAGGAAACTACTCTTTATATTTGATCATTTCAAGTTAATGCTGTTTGCATAAGGCATCGTAAGGAGTAAAACAGCCACCCATCTACATTTACAAGGAAATTTTTTTTTCTTTATTCATTCACGGGATGAGGGCGTCGCTGGCTAGACAGCATTTGTTGCTCATCCCTAATTGCCCATGGTGCTGTTAAGAGTCAAATACTAGATAAAAAGCAAAATAATTGCAGATGCTGTAAATCAGGAACAAAAACAGAAGATGCTGGAAAAGCTCAGCGGGTCTGGCAGCATCTGTGAAGAAAAAAATCAATGTTAACGTTTTGGGTCCGGTGACCCTTCCTCAGAACTGATTGTAGCTGGGAAAACATCGGTTGAAATGCTGAAAATAGGGAGGAGGATGGGCTAGGAGTAAACAAGAGGATAGAGCCTGAAGGATCTGGCAAGGAGGATGAATAGTTGTTTGACTGGGTGACTGCTTCGCAGAACATCTGCATTCTGCTCGCAAAAAAGTCCCTGAACTACCTGTTGCCTGCCACTTTAACACACCACCCTGTTCTTGGCCAACATCTCTGTCCCTGGCTTGTTGCAGTGTTCTAGCGAAGCTCAACGCAAGCTGGAAGAACGACACCTCATTTTCCACTTGGGGACCCTGCAGCCCTCTGGACTCAATACTGAGTTCAATAATTTTAGGGCCTAAACTCTCCCATGCCCTAGCCTCCTATCCCACACACCAGGCCTTGTTACCACATAGCCTGCCATTACACACTACCTATTGTTAGTCTTTCTAACAGTGCCCATTAACAACTATTCACCCTCCCAGCCTGATCGTTATCAACACCTTTGTCTGTCCAACTGCTCTTCTCTCTCTTTGGGCTCTAGCCTATCATTTACTCTCTACCCCATCCCTACCTCCCTATTTCTGCATATAAACCAACATTTTCCAAGCTCCTGTCAGTTCTGAGGAAGGGTCACCAGACCCGAAGTGTTAACTCTGACCTTTTCTTCACAGACCTGCTGAGCTTTTCCAGTAACTTTCTTTTTTGTAGCAGTTAAGAGTCAACCACGTTGCTCTGGGTCTGGAGTCACATGTAGGTCAGACCAGGGAAGGAAGACAGTTTTAAAGGACGCTAAAGATAGGTTTTCCCCTGACAACCAATTCACAGTCAACATTAGATTCTTAATTCCAGATATTTTATTGAATTCAAATTCCACCACCTGCCATGACAGGATTTGAACCTGGGTCCCCAGATCATTATCTTGGTTTCTGGATTAACAGTCCAGTGATAATACCGCTAGGATATCGCCTTCCCAAAGGCAATGAATTCTCACTAGTTAGATGTTTCTGCCCCTTGGGCTGCAGTGGGAGATGTAGTGTAGATATGGTAGCCAGTGTGCTGATTAGAAGTTAGCATACTGGTTTTCCTGTGAGTATATGTGAAAATCAGCCTTATTCCTGAGGGAACTGAGAGGCAAGTGGTAGTACTGAACATCGAAGTTTGCCAGGGAATGCCAAAGGCAAACTTTCCATTGCCACAGAGCAGGCAAATGCCAGGAATGGGCCTGTTGTAATGTTTGCGCACCACAGTAAGACATGCCAACATTCTGAAACCACAAAGCCAAGCAATGTCAATGCTGGAGGGTATAGCCAGGCATCATTCCCATGTTTTGTTAATTAATGCACAAGTCGTGGGCATTGTTGGCTAAGCCAGCATTTATTGCCCAGAGGGCAGTAAAGAGTCAACCACATTGCTGCGCACCTGGAGTCATATGGAAGCCAGACAAGATAAAAATTTCCTTCTCCAAATGACATCAGTGACTCTGATGGGTTTTTACAACACTTGACATTGGTTACAAGCATGCTATTAGAATAGCTTTTCATAGAGCCATAGAATCCCTACAGTGTAGAAACAGGCCATTTGGCCCAACAAGTCCACATTGACCCTCAGAGCATCCCACCCAGACCCATTCCCCTACCCTTTCCCTGTAACCCACCTAAACTGCATATCCCTGAACACTATGGGCAATTTAGCATGGCCAATCCACCTAGCCTGCACTTCTTTGGACTGTGGGAGGAAACCAGGGTACCCAGAGGAAACCCACACAGACATGGGGAGAATGTGCAAACTTCACACACACAGTCACCCGAGGGTGGAATCGTAACAGGTCCCTGCGCTGTGAGGTAGCAGTGCTAACACTGTACCACCATGAAATTCCACTGATTGATGTGGTGAGATTCGAATACATATCCCCAGAGCATTAGCCTGGGCCTTTGGCTTACTAGTCCAATGACATAGCAACCATGCCATTGCTCCCCCCAGTTGCCAAGATCAAGACCTGAAGATTTGAGGACAGTGTAGCATTCTTGACTCAGAGACTTAATCATCAAAGGCCAAAGCCCCATTCCCATGACTTAAGGTCCCATCAATGCAGAATGGTAATTCACTGCAATGCTGAGGCTATGTTGCACTATTACAGATGCAGTTATTCATTTGGCATGTCAACACCATGTCTTCTGCCTCAGGTGGAAACAAAAGGTCACTGGGGTTGTTTCGAAGGGAATTCTCCTGGGTCATAGAGTCATAGAGATGTACAATGCAGAAACAGACCCTACAGTCCAACTCGTCTGTGCCGACCAGATATCCTAAATAAATCTAGCCCATTTACCAGTATTTGGCCCATATCCCTGTAAACCCTTCGTATTTTTGTACCCGTCTAAATGCCTTTTAAATATTGTAATTGTACGAGCCTCCACCACTTCCTCCAGGAGCTCATTCCATACACGCGCCACCTTCTACATATAAAGGTTGCCCCTGAGATCCTTTTAAATCTATCCCCTCTCACCTGAAACTTATGCCTTCTAGTATTGAACTCCCCTACCCAGGGAAAATATCTTGTTTATTTACCCTATCTATGCCCCTGATGATCTTATAAACCTCAAAAGGTTATCCCTCAGCATCTGATGCTCTGGAGAAAGTAGCTCCAGCCTATTCAACCTCTCCCTACAGCTCAAACCCTCCAAACCTGGCAACATCCTTATAAATCTTTTCTGAACCCTTTCAAGTTTCACAACATTCTGCCTATAATAGGGAGACCAGAATTGTGTGCATTATTCCAAAAGTGGCCTAATTAATGTCCTGTACACCCACAACATGCCTTCTTAACTCTAATATTCAATGCACTAACCAATAAAGTTAAGCGTACCAAACACCTTCTTCACTGTCCTATCTACCTGTGACTCCACTTTCAAGGAACTATGAGCCTGCACTCCAAGGTCTCTTTGTTGAGCAACGTTCCCCAAGACCTTACCTTTTAAGTGTATAAGTTCTGCCCTGATTTGCCTTTCCAAAATGCAGCACCTCACATTTATCTAAATTAAACTCCGTCTGCCACTACTTGGATCATCGGCCCAACTGATCAAGATCTTGTTGTACTCTGAGGTAACCTTCTTCGCTGTCCACTAGACCTCCAATTTTGGTTTCATCTGCAAACATACTAACCGTTCCTCCCAAGTTCACATCCAAATCATTCATATAAATGACAAAAAGCAGTGGACCCAGTACTGACCCTTGTGGCACACCGGTAGCCACAGGCCTCCTGTCTGAAAAGCAACCCTCCACCACCATATTCTGTCTTCTACCTTCTGTGTCCAAAGAGCTGGATCTCCCAGTGTTCCATGTGATCTAACCTTGCTAGCCAGTCCACCATGAGGAACCTTGTTGAATGCCTTACTGAAGTCCATATAGGTCATGTCCACTGCCCTACCCTCGTCAATCCTCTCTGTTACTTCAAAAAGTCAATCAAGTTTGTGAGACATGATTTCCCATGCACAAAGCCATATTGACTATCACTAATCAGTTCTTACCTTCCCAAATACATGTAAATCCTGTTCCTCAGGATTCCCTCTAACAACTTGCCCACCACCGATGTCAGGCTCACTGGTCTATAGTTCCTTGCTTTTCCTTACCACTTTCTTCATGCCAACATATATCCTTCTAACAATATTACCAAAAATCAAATTGACTGATGTTTATTTAATTGCTTGTTACTGGGTTGTGATGTTTGCAAAGGTGCTTCAGCATTTCCTGGCACTACAACAGTGACTACACTTCAAAACAGCTGCAGTTCATTGGCTTTAAGTTACTCTGGGATAACTTGGGGTCATGCAAGTTCCTGTTTAAATGCAATACTTTAAAATGAAGTCAGACACGGGAGTGAAATGGCTAAAAGCAAAGGAGACAATAGCTGGGAGGAGAAAGTACAAGACAGAGCTACCCGGGGAATCCTGGGGGGCATTACATTGAGTAGTTAATGTATTAGGTATGGCTGGTGCTTGCTTGTAAGAAGAATTTGGAATAGAAAATCAAAGAGACTAGCGAGGAAAATTTAAAGTACTCACTTCAGCTTACTGAAGGGGTTATGCAAATTCTGTGAATCAAGGAAGGCTGGAAACAAAATCTGCTCAAACAAGTGTGTTAGTTCCCACAGGATGTGTGAATGGAGTTATTCATATGTGAAATGTTTCATTCTTTGTTCAGATTGCTTTTAATCTACGTGATTGTCTCGCAAAAATAATTTTGACTTCTGCAGCTGGTTAAAGTTTCCAGAATCCACATGTTAAAATGGATTGAAGGATAGGATCAGTTTGCCCAGAAGCAAGCAAGCTGAAATTTGTCCATTCCAAATATGTTGGCATGTAAATCTAAATACCATACATGGATTTTTGATGGAGGCAAATGGAGATTTGGTGAGAGACCCACCTTGCCTCTTTAAGGGAAAACACATCACATTTTGAGTCACTCAGGCACTTAAATGGACAGCATGCGAGCAGTCACTGGGATCAGGGGGCCTTGGGGAGACAGTTCTTCCAGCAATATGACTGGACAAAGTGCTACCTGGAGAAGTGGTGGCTGCTGCTGATACAGCACTAACTTCAAGCCTATGGTCATCCCTAGATCCTTGGCTACAGGTGACTGATAGTAGAAGAATGGTGGCGGGGTGGGGATTACGGAGTGTTGATGGGGGTAAGGCAGAGGTTTTAATCTCAGCAAGCCACCAACTTCCTGATGCCAATCCCTCAACCAGGTGCAGTATCTTTGACACCTTGCCCCACCCTTGGAATCTGCAAACAACATCTCACGGCTTTGCACCCACCTGCATCTGTGTTAATATCAGTGGTGGCAGAATGAGGCAATTGAGTGAGCATTAGTTGCTCATTATAAGAGATAACAAGGTGTAGAGCTGGATGAACACAGCAGGCCAAACAAGCAAGCTGAAATTTGTCCATTCCAAATATGTTGGCATGTAAATCTAAATACCATACAGGGATTTTTGATGCTGTGTTCATCCAGCTCTACACCTTGTTATCCCGGATTCTCCAGCATCTGCAGTTCCTATTATCTCATTAGTTGCTCACTTATGGCTTCAATTCACTATTGGATGGAAAAGCCTTCCATGAGTCTTCCAGCCATAGAAAGGATGGAGGTAGGAAGTTGACATGATCTCCAGTTGTCACCATCCCATCTGATTAAGTGGCTCGCATGAGTCACCACACTCACCACTGAATTGACAATAAATGCCTCCCAAAATTATAAATGGCAATAATTTACAAATACTAAGAAACAATTGTTTAGTCAGTTGATAGTGCAAAACTTGAGTATTGAAGGGAAAAAAAGCACATTTTGTCAAAGCTTTTTGTCTTGAACTCATCAGGACATTGCAACAAAGCCAATGTAAAGTGGAACGTCTTTTATACATAAGAGAAGAGAATGCTGGCTCATTGGCAAGTGGACTCTAATTGGTAAAGACATTGTCATGGAGAATATAACCAGTTGGATGATGACTGACCGATAACTGCAATACCTTGGCCAATCAGAGTCAACCTGCCTGGTTTAAATTTAAACAAAGATTGGCAGTTAATTGTCAACTATAATCTTGGTGCATTTTCCATGACAATGCTTTTACCAATCACAATCCACTTGCCAATCAATAAGCATGCCCTCCTCATACAGTATAAAATGTTTGTACATAGTAAAAGCAATGTGGCCACAGCAGACTATAGAGCTACTCTCTCATTAAAGAGTGAGACAACAAGGCAGAAAGGTTCAATACAGTGTCTTTTTTCAGCATTACTCAAATAATTGTTTCTTAAAGTAATTCTAATATTAAATACTATATATTATCAGTGTCCAATCTCTATTTATGTCCTGTCAAATACAAAATGGGTTTTTAATATTTGCTTAAGAAAATGGAGTAGATTAAATAGATATGTAAATCAAACATATGCTCTGGTTAAATGTCCTTCCACTACGCTGAAACTTTACGGAGTGCATCCACAAGTGTGGTATCCTGTGGAATCAGTGGAAAGTAGAAATTTATTTCTCTGCCTTTTAAACAGTTTTTTTCTCACAGAGACCCTTAAAGAATATTTTATTCTGACTGAGAACGCACAATCAGAAAGTCTCAGTGGGGTTAATGAACTCCTCACCTTTTAAAATATAGCAGCAGGAAATACATTGCAGGTTAAAAAGGAGAGACTTTAATGGCACACATATATAAATCTTTAAACATGGGTAGGCATGTTTATAGAGCAATAAAACAAAGACGGCAAATGGGGATTCAAAGCTTCACAAATAAAAACACAAGATACAAAAATGAAGGAATATTTGATTTATACGGTGGCCCCTCGGCCGAGCATGACTGTCTCCCAGCATGGTGTGGCATTCTCCTGGCCTGGCATGCAGTTGCCTAGTGTGGCCTCAGCATGACGTCCAGCCTGGAGGTGATTCCAGAGCCGTCTCCCCGCCATGAAAGCCTCGAGGTCAAGCTCGGCATGGCGTGGCACGGACCAGAGGCCAGGTGCCAGCATAGACTGGGTTGGAAAGTGTGTTATTCTGAACTTTTTACTTCTTTATTTCTCCAATTTATTCCTAGGATCTGTAATGCTGGACTCTCATTTCTTTATTTTTCGAGTTTATTTTCCCTAAGAATTTCTACTGAAGAATCTGTACCTAGGTACCTAAGCTGGTACCGCAAGTGGCGACATGTAC
The DNA here is from genome assembly GCA_024137785.1 of Ginglymostoma cirratum. NCBI lineage: Eukaryota > Metazoa > Chordata > Chondrichthyes > Orectolobiformes > Ginglymostomatidae > Ginglymostoma > Ginglymostoma cirratum. The sequence goes on from JAHRHZ010000082.1 coordinate 463,677, forward strand.
ACTTTTCACTCATTTATAGGCACACATGTCAATAAAGCTAATTCTGAATTCTATCAGCCATTAGTAAGAATACCAAGATAAAAGTTACTTATGACGCATTTTCAGACTATGTACAGGAAGGTAAGTTTAAAAAATAAATTACTTCTGCTGGCACTTGTTGTTACATTCCCCTGTAGCCAGCACTAACATGTTGCCAATAGGACATAAATGATACTATGCCCTTGGTTAGAATATTAAGGTTGGGGGTGGGGGGCATCAATGTGTCTTTATGGCAGCTACAGGATGTCTGAAAATCATTCAACACCAGGGCATCACACTCCTAATTTTAACATTTTTGTTCTGAATTCCTCCACCGGTTTCTAACTGACTGTTTGCAGTTTTGAGTGCCCTGCTTTAAGGAAGGTTTCAAAGCCAAGGAAAATGTACAGACAAGAATTATGACGATGATCTCAGGGATGAGGTTCTAGAAAAACCAGTGCTTTCATTTACAAAAAGAGAAAAAGTTAAAGGAATATCAGATTGGAGAGGTTCAAAGTTATGAGATGCTTTAATCAAGTACATTGGGGAAAGTGATTTCCGCCATTCCTTGAGTCAGTGAAATTGCAAAAATGTAGTACACCATTAACGTTGCAGAAACAAGGAGTGAGTTGGAGTGGACAGGCCACACAGGATTTTGTGCTGGGAATCCCTCCTCCTAATTAGATGCATTGAGATAACAGCTCTTTATAGGTCCCACTTTCTAAAATTCCTTCCTTAAATAGAATAATAGAGTCCTACAGCATGGAGACAGGCCCTTTGGCCCAAACTGACCCATGCTGACCAAAATGCCCATCCACGCTAACCCTATTTCCCTGCACTTGGCCCATATCCTTCTAAACCTTTCCTATCCACGTATTTGTCCAAATGCCTTTTAAATGTTATTAATGTACCTGCCTCAACCACTTCCGTTAGCAGCTCATTCTTTCTGCGTACCACCTTCTATGCAAAAAAAAGGTGCCCCTCAGATTCCCATTTATTCCCTCTAGTCCTCAATTCCCCAACCCTGGGAAAAAGACTGAGTGTGTTCACCCTATCCATGTCTCTCATGATCTTCGATCCCCCGCGGTCTGCTCTGCTCTAAAGAAAAACGTCTTAGCTTGTTCAACCTCTCCCTATAACTCAGTCCCTTGAATCCTGGCAACATCCTTGTAAATTTCTTTGGCACTCTTTCCAGTTTAATAACATCCTTCGTATACCAAGGTATCCAAGACTGGACACAATACTCCAAATGCGGCCTCACCAATGTCCTGTACAACAGCAATATAACTTCCCAACTCCTATACTCAGTACCCTGACTGACGAAGGCCAGTGTGCCAAAAGCCGCCTTTACTGCCCTGTCTACCTGTGACTCCATTTTCAGAGAACTGTGCACCTGAACTCTCTTCCACTACACTCCATAAGGCCCTACCATTCACCATGAAACTCCTACCTGGATTTGCCTTTCCAAAATACAACACCTCACACTTGTCTACATTAAGCTCCGTTTGCCGTTTCTCGGCCCACTTTCCCAGTTGATCAAGATCCCGCTGCAATTTCTGATAACCTTCCTCACTGTCCATGATACTGCCTATTTTAGTGTCATCCACAAACATACTAATCATGCCTTGTGCATTCTCATCCAGAGTATTGATAAAGATAACAAACAGCAATGGGCCCAGCAACAACTCCTGAGGCACACCACTAGTGACAGGCCTCCAGTCAGATAAGCATCCTTCCACAATTATTCTCTGCTTCCTACCATCAAGCCAGTTGCGTATCCAATTTTCCAGCTCTCCCTGGATTCCATGAGATCTGACCTTCCAGAGCAGCCTACCGTATGGAACCTTATCAAAGGCCTTACTGACATCCAAATTGACTATGTCTACTGCCTTGGCCTCATCAACTTTCCTGGTCACTCCATCAAAGGACTGTAGCAAAATTGTGAAGCATGATCTCCCACGCACAAAGCCATGCTGACCCCTCCTAATCAAACCCCATCTTTCTAAATGCATGTGTACATTATCCCTCGGAATCTTCTCAAGTAACTGACCTGCCACAGATATTAAGCTTACTGGTCTATAATCCCCAGGCCTTTCTTTGCAGCCCTTCTTGAATAAGGGCACAACTTTCGCAACCCTCCAGTCTTCTAGGATCTCACCCATGGCTAATGATGAAGCAAATATATCAGCCAGGGCCCCCACAATTTTTCCTATAGCCTCTTGCAGGGTTGGGATGAGGAGATTCATCCATCTTCGTACATTCTAATACTTCCAGAACCTCCTGTACTGTGAGATGGACCGTCCCCAGGCTATCACCACTAACTTGCCCCAAGTTTCCAAGTCTTCATTGTCTTTCTCCACTGTAAACACCGAGGAGAAATATTCACTGAGGACCTCGCCCATCTTCTGTGGTTCCACACGTACATGTCCACTTTGGTCCTTGAGGGATCCTATTCTGTCTCTATTTATTCTTTTTCCTTTAACATACTTAAAGAATCTCTTTGGATTCACCCTAATCTAAAGTGACCACCTCAGTAAAACTCTTACCTATGATGTGCTCAGCATCTCAGATGATCCTGAGTGCAGTGAGCTCCAGCTTCAGCTCCAGCTCCCTAACACAGTCTCCCAGAAGCTGCCCTAATTAAAATCTTCCTTAAAATCTAACTGTTTGGTTAGGAACTTGTGTTACCTCCTAATGCCAATTCTTGGTGTCCATTCATACCTCTGTGTCTTTGCTATCAGTATAGAAAATGTAAGTTGTTTGTCTACAGGGATGCAACTCACCATAAAGTGAGAACTTGTGCCAGTAGCCAAGAAGTAAACCATGCAGACTATAATGCTGGAGACGTGGGGTGTTCTGCTTCAAAAGCTGTACTGAAGGAGAGAACCTTAATTTTGGGACTAAACTCCAAAAAGCCTATGTTTTCAAATCTACCATCTATTAAAAGCAAAGGTGGCAAATTACGTAGGAAGGATTTTAATCAAAACTTTGCATTTATTTATCCGCTTAAATCGGGAGAGAAGCACTAATATCAGGAACATGTCAAAAGTAAGAGTGCTGCTCACTTTGTACATATTTCTTTTAGCATACCACCATGAAACATTAGGAATTCTACATCAATTTGGAGCCAAATACACTCTTCATGACGGTGGTAGCTGACTAAACAGATGCTATGAAGGCTAAATCACGGTATTCCTTTGCTATTAACAAAATGTTTCTCAGTGGGATCATCAACCGTTAATGCAAAGCAGTATTTTTCCCAAATTCCATCGACACAGTATTTCAGTCCTTCCCAACAATGCAGATAGTTTGGAATACAGTTTATTGAAGGCACTATCCATCCTTTTGTGTTTATAATGATGTTTTTGCAGTTAGAGTGCAATTTTTTTCCTCATGAAGGTCATGAGATTTCACATGGAAAGCTTGGATGTTTGCATGGCTTCTACCTTGCATTCTAGGGAACAATGATGGGTACTGAAAGATCTGTGTCCTATCCAACTGAAGCCACCATCCTTGAATGGAAGTACCATAATACTCTACCCTGGCATCACTTGTTACAATCAGTATTTGCTGGTGTTTAGTTTGATATGTGTGAACTTAATTTAAAAATGAAATTCAACACCACATAAATAACTCAATGAATATTCTAAAGGTATTATTTTCAGCACTGCCGCATAGTAACCTGAGACCACTGCTGAACATCAGACACTGACACTCTGTGAGTGGAACAGTTTAAACATTTTCATGCCTAGTGAAACTGGTAGGTGAAATCTTAGATTGTAAAATCATAAGAATTAGGAGGATTAGAATTAGGAGGTGGCCCATTGTACCTGCTCGACCATTCAATAAGACCATGGCTAATCTGGTCACAGTTTCACTTTCCTGTCAGACGCCATGACCCTTGATTCCCATTTGATCAAAATATCTCAAAACATCAGCCCCCACTGTTTTCTGTGGAAGGGAATGTCAAAGATTAACAACCATCTTGGAATAAATTCCTCCTCATCTCCATCTAAATGGAAGACCCCTAATTTCTAATCTGTGCCACTTAGTTCTAGATTCCACAGTGAGAGGAAACTTCCTCTCAGTGTCTGTCCTGTCAAGCCCTCTCAGAATATTATAGTTGCACCAAGTTCATCTCTCATTCTTCCAAACTGCAAATAGTATAAGCCCTTGCTGACTTGGGTAGTTTGTTGCAGTTTGCATATTGTCCGTTCCTAACTGCCCTGGAGGACGTGGTGGTGAGCTGTCTATTGAGGTGCAGGAACACCCATGTGCTGTTAGGAGTGGAGTTCCAGGGTTTTGGCCCAGGAACAGTGATATAGTTTCAAGTCAGTGTTACTTTCTGGGGAGTTGCTGGGGTGGTGTTTCAGAGCATCTGCTACCATTGTCCTTCTAGCTTGTAGTGGTCACAGGTTTGGAAGATGCTATCGGAGGAGCCTGGGAATTTTCATCACCGGAATCCACCTAGTTGAAATTTCTCTAAACTGCAATTATTATCCCTCCTTTAGTAAGAAGACCAGAACTCTACACATATTCAAGTTGCAGATTCTCCACTTCCCTGTATATTTGTAGCATGACTTTCTTTTATATTCCATGCTCCATGCAATGAAGACCAATATTCCTTGTTCTTTCCTAATTATTTGATTTAGTTGCATGTTAACTATGTGTTTCATGTAGAAAGACACCCAGTTCCTTCTGTACCACAACATTCTAGAGCCTTTCTGCATTTAAATAATATTCTCATTTTCTAACCTTCCTGTCAAGGTGCATAACCACAAATTTTCCTTCCTTATACTACATCTGAATTTTTTTTTTCCCAAACACTTAAACCACCTCAACCCCTCTTCAGACTCTAACTTGTTCACAACTTGCTGTCTTACTTGTCTCAATATCTGCAGCAAGTTTAGCTGAAATATATTCATCTAAGCCATGAATATAGATACTAAATAGTTGAGGCTCCAGCACCGATTCCTGTAGCACTTCACCAGTAATAGCTTGTCAATCCAGCACTGACCCATTTATCTTATTAGTCAATCACCTATCTGTCCAAGTCTACCAACACCAACACCATGAGCTCTTGTCTTGTGTGGTAACATTTTATGTGGCATGTTATCACATGCCCTTTGGAAATCCAAATACACTACATCTTCTGGTTTCCCCTTTATCTAGTCTCTTTGTTATCTTGCCAAAAGAACACAGCTGCATGTATGGAATGAGCTGCCAGAGGTGGTGGTCCAGGCTGGTCCAATCACAGCATTTAAAAGGCATCTGCATGGGTGTATAAATAGAAAGGGTTGAGAGGGTTATAGGCAAAATGCTGGCAAATGGGACTAGATTAACTTAGAATATCTGGTGAGCATGGACAAGTTGGACCAAAGGGTCTGTTTCCTTGCTGCGCATCTTTTTGACTCTATAATTTTTTGTAACAATTTTCCTTTCACATGTTAGACCCGCTCGATTGTGTTAGTAGCAGGAATTTGTAAAATTCTATCTCCATAATATTAGATATCAGCAGTTTTCCAATGGTAGACTGACCTGTTTCTTCCTGTTTTCTGTCTCATTCTTTTCCTTAAGAGTAGAATGACATTTTCAGTTTTCCGATCCATTCCAGAATCTCAGGAAATTTGAAAGATTACAACCTTTTCATCCCCTCTCTCTGCAGCCACCCCCTTTTAGACCCTAGAATGCAGACCTTTAGGTTCAAGAGACTTGACAGTCTTTAGTTCCATTAATTTTCTGAGTACCTTTTTGCTAGTGAGCATGATTATTTTAAGTTCCTCCCTGCCTTCAGCAAATTGCTTCATTCTGTTTTTTTGTGTCTTCTATCATTTTATATATATGTGTGTATATAATATATATGTATATACATATATATGTACACAACAGTCTTTGCTGTTTCCTTCTCTTGACCATTAGTAATTCCACAGTCTCAGCCTCTAATGCACCAATGCTCACTTTTGCCACATTTCTCCTTTATGTATAATATAGAAGTTTTATCGTCTATTTTTATATTTCTTGCTAGTTTTCTCTCATGATGTAATTATAAATATAATCATGATTATTACTTCCAAATGAATGGGCACAGACAAAGTGGCAGCAGAACTACAGAATCAGGCTCCCATGTTAATAAGTAGAGCTGGTTCCCGTGTGATTCTGGAAAACACCTGCACAGTGTAAGATTCCCTCCACCAGGATGTTCTCTCAGAATTTAGACTGGAGAAAAAGGACATAATTAAATTCACTCCAACACTAGACATTGAACGTTGTAAGCAAGCTGCTGTTCTGCTGAGTCTTCCCTAATGTTAGAATGTTACCAAGTGAAAACTTCTGGTCCTGGAGGTAGTGGGCCCACAGACTGGAAGGTAACTTAATTAAGCAGAGTGGTGGCATTTCAGAGCCCTGCCACCTTCCCAACCTTGCCAAGATTAAGTTCCAAACAGGAAGATTTGTGATTGAACATATTCCCTGCAACTGAAGTCCTTAAATGGCCAAATAATGACTGTATAAGGACTACCTAACGGTGTGTTCCAGCCTTGACTCTGGGACAAATAACAGGTGGCCTAGCTCACTGGTAAACTAGTCTGGACTGTCCGTCAGTTCAGGAGTGGCGGGTGGAGGGTGTGGGGTCAGCTCCCTCAATCTACAGTAAATTATACACAATCTCAGGCATGGACATACAGCAGGGGGTGCCTGCTGAGATCTAGCCCCTGCTACCTCTGCATCCTTACCACCCTCTTTCCTGTGACCTCTAACACCAGAAACACTTACCCCCCATAAATCATTACCTTCCCCACATGTCTTATCATTCCTGGATTATCTTCCAGCAACGACCATGGCATCATTCATGGCAACAGCCAGTGCATGAAATGCTGGTCTGTGTTGGCTGGCATCTCTCAAAAGACAAAGCTTCCATCCCTGGAGACTTGATTTCAGAAGAAGGCTAACTTCTGGTGTCCTCGAAACTGCCCGACTGGTAAAAGATACATTGGGCTTTGTTCTGAAGAGTCGACTGGGCGCTCATTACCTACTGAGTGAGCAGCTGGGACACCCAATGAAAACAGTTGATTCCACCCATTAATTCCAACAATTTAAAATATCGATAGGGAAACTGGAGTTCTATACACAGCTGCAAGAAGCTCGAGGAATTCCACAGGGACCCATCCAGACTATTTGCGCCATTTACAATATTTGTGGTGCCTGAATGTGGCCGTAGGATCTCAAGCAAATTCTGAAGTCCTTCGATTTATTTTTCTGGTGAGATGTTGCGAACTTTGGTGATTATTACTGTAGTGTGTAGGTGATAATTTCCTAATGTCACTATTTTCAAACAAAATTGGAAAAGCAGTTTAAATGAATGGACTTAAAATTCTCCTAGAAGTAAGACTCAGCAGAAATGTCCCCTCTAAGGCTCCAAAATATTTTTTCATTTTGAAGTCTCAGTATGGAATTTTCTAGGTATGCTCATTGTGAGGAAAAGTATTGTTACGGATTGTCCTAGAAGGTGTTTAAGGTAAGTGTTTGAAAAAAAGACCTCATGTTATAATCAGTGTTCTTGTACAATGAGACCATTCTCATTGTACAGAATTCATTGAATACTTTGGGTGGAGCTTTGACGTAGAAAATCATGATGAGATTTGAGCGTGACTTAATTCTGGACCCCTTCTTTCAGCCTCAAGTCCCTCCCTGTGAGCCCCTCCCACTCAATTCCCCATGTTATTTACCTGACACATGGGTCATTCCCCAAACCTGGGATACCAAAATCTGTCCTTCTGGCACCAGCCACACCTTTCCCAGTGGTGCTGCTGAACACAAAAACTGGCAACCTTTGATTGGCCAGCAACTCCTGGAAGACAAGACACCACCACCACCAACCACCCCTCCCTCCACATCGCGCCCCTCCTCGTCCTATCCCGTCCCGTCCCGTCCCATCCCCTGGCCTTCGGCTGTTGATTCTAGGAGAAGGCCAAACAGATTTGATACAGAATAAAACTCCCCTATCCTTGATTGTAACAATTTAGCTCACCCTTCCTTTCCCTTCCCTAGGAAGAAGGGCCCACACTAACCTGTACCATGGTCTCTTGACTGATTTTTATTTAACAATCACTTTGGTGCCAAAGCTAGTAAAGACTTGATTGTTTTCACCCAAATTTTGGACCTCAATGGGTAACAAACACAGACATTAATTGCCTCAAGCTGGATTGAATTTGAATCGAGGTCCTAGAGCTAAGAGGGCAGTGTATGACACATTGCACCACCAGAGTTCCTCCTGTTTTTCATCTGGCAATTTTTATTTCCACTGAAGTGAAATAATGAATTATCGTTGCGTTGGTAAAAGAGCTGACAATTGTAGAACAAGTTCTATTTTAAATGACGGAACAAGTCGCAGGATGTTGCATTGGTGACCTCCAGTGTGGTGAGGTCTTCCATGCATATGAAAGAAGATCAGCCTCATCTTCTATTCATTAATCACTGCTGAGTTCAGAATTAAACATGTCCGCGAATGCAGCCCACACTGTTGAACCATTTGTATTTTTTTCCCTTGAGTGAATTATAAATTATCAGTGAAAGCACACACACTCCTGTCAGATGTCTCATATTTTTTGTTATGTTCTGTAAAGATAAACTGAAGTGTTTTCAGTCGCTGGGGCTGAGCTGAATGCTTTCATTAACATGCACGGTTGGGATTTTGTTTCCTTCATTACGCTAGTCAGTTATTATTGGTGCGTAATGACTTGTTGTTTCTGCAGCCTGGAATCTAAGTTACAGCACCCAGGCCCGTTCTAGTCCTTCACTCCTGGCAGTCTAGCCCAGGAAAGCCAGGCTGCAGGTCTTGTTGTGCTTCTTATTTCTTACTCGCTGATTATGGGCCTGAAGATGTGCAAAGAGATTTCCTAACCACAGTGGTGGCATAAACAAAAATCTATATGATTAGTCAAATTTACATCAGGGGCACATTGTTAGATGGACACAATGACACAAGGTTTGGTCAGATTTCACTTTACTTAGAAACATTGACACGCATAACTCATTTAAGTCTGAAAAATTTCCCATTCACAACAGAAAATCCAGTTGTCTTCCTAAAAGTCGAGTTTGCAAGTGCTGTAGATGGCCGCGTTATCTCCACCTGCTCTCTGCTGTAGTTGTAGATAGGTGTTTAAACTAGGAGGACCAGAAAGCTACACTGAACCTGTCTATATTCTATTCTTTCTCTGCTCCTTCCTGTATTTTGCCTAAAAGAATCCAAATTTATTCATTTTTAAATCTTCCTGTTAAAGGCTTTGTTACTAAGCTTTCTGGAAAAGGGTCAAAAAATTAGGTTAGGTTAGCTGCTACATTTCTGTTAATTTAAATATGAAATTGTTAAACTTGGCAATAAAGTACCTTCAAGTGGATATTTACAGCAATTGTTGCAATGACTGTTTGAATTTTGGTGGGGGTGGCATAAGTTAGCTAAGCAGCATCAACTTCAGCAGGGATTAATCACTTTAGCTATCAAAAAGATTACTGCATTTATTGGCACCTGAAGAAAGTGAGCAACGCAGGGCTTGAGGGATTTTAAATGAATGAACAGCAGAATCCTTAGTATTTGAATGTTTCACACAAATTCAAAGTTTTTCTCCATCATTGTATTCATATGTTTTATACAATTTTTACCATGTGAATTGTGATTCCCCAGCCTCAACTCCATGGATATGACTTCTACCTTAGGTTAAGTGCAGAGGGCTGGAACTTGTACTGCTCATTCCTGAGCTCTTCAGCCCCTTATTTTTTCTATCACTGCGACCACCGCTCTTTCCTTAGCATGCTGTTTTGCCTTTCTGCCCCCAAAATTCTGATTCCAGCCTTTATCTCCAGGTAAATTTCTCCAGTACTCACCTAAAGATCTTCATAGTGTGCAACCTTGAACTCATCCAAAACACTGTGGGACATGTTCACAGCAGCATCCTGTGGCTGATATTTTCATTGTCCATATCTTCACCGGCTCTCTTTAAGCCCCAGTGAATTGATCTAACAAACCTTGTCTTCACAGTTTCAAATCTTTCGCTGCCTCAGCAATCTTCTCCCACGCTGAATGCCTCCAACTGACACCGAGCTAGTCCTTTCTTTTCCCTGCTTGACCATTCCTGACTACTCCTACAGCCCCTCACCGTCCTTTTCAGCAGCTCAACCATGTTCCCTCCTTCTGAATACTCTGTGACATGTCCTTTCACTTATTCATTCAGTCTCCCTTTTTTTGTCCTTTCCCCCTACCGTTGGTAGCCGCTCGTTTTTCACCAGCCTGTAAAGGACTTTTTCATGTCAGTTGGCACCTGAGCAACAGTAGAGAGTTGCAACTTCTAAGAAACATTTTGTGAGGAATGTTTAACATCTTTGTGAGCAATATGCTGCATAATGAGATCAATCAAATGAGTGCTCATATGAAACACTTAATCAATTTAGCTTCTAATTGAGCTGTAATGAATGCAAGGCAAACTGGTAAACCTGATTTTCCTCTCTGTCTCTAGTGACTGGTTTTCCATACCCAGGAGCTGGAGCAGCTGTGGCCTACAGAGGAGCTCATTTACGGGGGCGAGGTCGTGCTGTTTACAACACCTTCCGCGCTGCACCCCCACCACCACCCATCCCCACATACGGAGCGTGAGTATCAGCACAAAACCGGCAGTATTCTCGACTTGGCAGATTTTGTTTTATGGCCCATTATCATGTGCCCTGTGCAAAATGCTTTCTAAGAATTTAATTTTCCTCAGTGTATATTAAATAATAGACATGCAGTGATAGATGTTTCAGGTCTGTTCTGATAGCATTAGGATTAGAGTCTCGTTTTCAGTTCAATCATGGCTGTTTGGTGTAGTATTAGAATATAGAGTTGCAAGTCACAACAAGTGACGTGTTTTGTATCTGCGTTTAAGCTTTCATGATGAAGGGATGGTGTTATTTCCCTTTGTGCTGTTTCACCAGTGAGTGAAACAGACAAGTTATGTAAGTAGCAAGTATTTGAATCAACTCAAGAATATCAACTCTTAAGTTTTTCTGTTCTTGTCTGAATAAGCTCTTTTACTTTGAAATGGCACAATATAGTAGAAAATTGACATATCTAACGGGAAAGGTTTCCACAGTACATTATGTGTGGTAAAATTGTAACACCATGTATCAAAAAGAGGGCTTGCAATTTTCCTACACTTAAAACAAATAAATCTCAACTCTAGTCATTAACCTAGGCCTTAATGTTAAATTCCCCATAATTTAGTGGTTATAATCACTCCCTCTCGCTGTTGCTGTGGCCTTTGAGAGCTGTGCAACCTTTGAACAGGGGTAGACTTCCGAATTTTTAAAAAAGGGTATAGGCAATAAATGTTGCTACTAATCAAACAAAAAAACTGATGGGAGAAAATACTTTAAATGACGCTGTAAGAAAGTTGAAATGAGCCACTACAACTTGGTTAACGTGAGATATAGAGGGCAAATTTGCTTTTGAAAGATTATTTGTTTTATGCAGCAGAGATGTATAATTGGATTGCATTTTAATTAAAATTTTAATAGGAAAATTATTTGACCTCAATTTATATTTGAAGTTCCTATTTTGCACCACAAATATGGTTAATTATTTGCTTCCACTAAGTAACACCCACCCAGCCTCCTCACCAGCGCCCCCACTACCACACACACACACACACACACATACACGCACACGCACACGCACACATGCGCACACCCCTGATTTGAATTGTACTAACATGGAATTGGTCCATTTTCAACTTTCCCCGTGGCATTTTGCTGATTATCTAGAGCAGGGACTGTAGATATTAGCGTTTTATTTGTCCTCTGTTTGTTTATTTTACCAGAAATGTGAGTGCAAGTTATGAAGCCATTCTCTCACTTTGTTTAATTTCTAAGTTTATTGTGACCGTTACAAAACTAAAGGAATACAAGCACTCATGTCTTTTTCCCAAAGGTTGCATTAGATAGCTGGATGCATGATTACAAACTTGTACTTCAGAATCAACTTAATTGTTTTATAAATCATTTACTGGATAGATTGAACTTGTAATAAATGAAGTGCTTATAATAGATATGACCTAACCTGCAAGCTTTAAATTAAAATATTCCCAGTTATTCTCACCCAGACATTTCAGTGTGACTAGAATCGGTAAAATGGTAACCTAGTAGCTTCAATATTATAGTTAGAGCATCAACTCTGACATTCCTTGCAACTAAGGAGCAAGGAATTTGCTTTCACTCTGAGGACTTGAGGTTTATGCACAGACTGAGTAATTTGACAAGTTAAACAGGGAGGGCTTGCACAGATACAAGGTGAAGTACATGGAAATCCAGAAACTGGGAAAGCTATTTAAAAACAACAAAGAGATGCAAATAAGAATAAAAGCTAGTGAAAGAGAATCTGAAAATCTTGCAAGGAATATCTACGCTCAAAAAAGTTTTACAAATATATTAAAAAGAAATTGACAAAGACAGGCGTAGGTGAGAATGTAATGGACAATATCTATTGCCTGGGAAAGCAAGCAATATAGAAACAGTACAAGGGAACTTTAAGATGTCAAGGAATTAAATTTAATGAACTTAGTTTATATATTCACAGATTATAAGGGAAAAATTGATCAGATGTATGATTTTCGGGTTTCCACCCAGGTTTTTGGTGGGGACTTAAGTCACAATTAAGTATCAGTTCAGAGATTGCACTCCTCAGTTGGAAAATTGCTCATTAAACTTCATGATTTAAGGTTAGAGCAGTGAGGTAGTCTCCGACTAGTCAGTTTAGCATCAACTAAGGGAAAGTTACAGGTATTTGTCATTAACGACGGAGTGACTGAGGAACTGAACAAGTATAAGCTGAGCAAAAAGAACCAATTTAGATTTGCGAAGGGTACACCGTGTCTGGCTGATCCAGTTCAATGCTTTGTTGGGCCCTGCACAGTGGACCGGAGAGGTTTCCACTTTTTGATTATTTGAAACTGCATCAATAATTTGATAGCCTTCCACGCAATAAATAAAACTAAAAATCTACAATATTATGAATTGGGTTGGTGATTGGACAGGAGCTAGAGGACACAAAGTTGAGATGACGGTAACATTCGCTGATTGACAAGTTGATACAAATAGTGTTCCCAGGAATCTTGACTTGGCCTCACCTTTCCTTTGTGCACATTCACAGAAGCATAGAAATTGGGAGCAAGCAGCTTCTGCAGTTCAGTTAGATTATGGCTGATCTGTATTTTAGCTCCATTCATATGCCTTGCCTCTGTAAACATTAAAGATCTTCTCTAACAGCCACTGTCAATTTGAGTTTTGACACTTTTTTCAGTTGACGTAGAAAAAGAGCTTCTTGGGAAAGTTAGATCCCAATTTCCGCTATCTTTGTTGAAACAAAGGATTTAGGAGGAAGTGTAGGCCGTTTAGCCCTTGGAGCCTGCTTTAAGCTCATTCTTTAAGATCATGACTGATCTGGCTGTGGTGTCAATTCCACTTTCCTGTCTTCACCCAATAACTTTTGACTCCCTTGTCTATCAAACATCTATCTAATTCAACCTTGAATAAATCAAGTGACCTAATCTCCATACATATTCCTCCTTCACCCTTTGTGTGAAGAAATGCTGCTGACCTTTGAGCAGCCTAACTATTTTTAAGGCTATCCTGTAACGCTTTGGATGCAATCACCAGTGGAAATCATTCCTTTCTATCGACCTGTCAACTGATGTTCCTCTTCTGCCCTCCTCTGACTCTTCTAGGTACTTTTTAATCAACCTTTTCACGCATGTTATGATACATGTCAGGGACAAATGGAGGGGGCTCTTGTGGTATTGTGTTAGTATTCCTATCTCTAATCCAGAAGTCCTGGGTACAAGTCCCAGCTGTTCCATTAGCATGCTTGAACAGGTTGGTTAAAAACATCTAGGGCAGATGGTACTTAAAACTGGATCTACTGCACCAGAGGTAGGGGCACTACTACCGTTCCACAAAATTCTATCAACCGACAGCAGCTCCATCAGTGCATAATGCATAATGCCCCCTGCATTACCACAGCAGAAACATCACAAACCGTGGGATGGAAGTTGAACATGAAATCTTAGAAAACAGGAAGCAACTATGTTACCACAGCTGATACCCCTGCCCATACTCTTCTCCATTTAAAGATTGGATGAAAGAATAGAGAAGTGCACTTACTCTGGTGGTTCCTCCTGTGTTCAGTTCTGGATGTCACCCCTTTGGGATGAGAGACTGGCCTTGGAGATGGTATTCCACAGGTTCAATGAAGTGAAATTCTCCAAGTAGTGAATTATGTATGCAATAGGCATGTAGTTATTTTGCAATCTCTTGTATTAAAGCATGACCTAATTGAGCTTTAGAAGATAATAATTAGATCTGTTCAGCTACATACAGAGGAACTACTTTCGTTGCTGGAGGAATCCAGAACAAGGGAGCATAATTTTAAAATAAGAGCCCAGCCATATAGGGGTTAAACCAAAAAAGACTAATCTTTCTTTAAAGTATGAGTGGAAAACTGGAACTCTAAAGGAGTAAAGATAAGTCAGTACAGCAAGGGACAGATCAGTCATGTTTTAATTGAATGTGAAACAGACTGGAGGGACTGAATGGCCTGCTCCTATGTCCCTGTAGCGATTGGTATAAAGTTTCATGTTCTAAGTGGCAAGTTGGGCTCTATTGACCAATTGCTAAAAATTGTCTCTTGGGATTAAATTACTTTTCCAGCACAGCATTCTCATTTGAGATGACTATTCCTGAATGTTACTTTTTTTTCCCTGAAAAATTACGTTCTGTACTTAGCTTAAAAAAAAATTATGTATCCACATGTGGATAAATTCTCATTAGCTTTGCTAAGTTTCATGGCATATCTTCTGAAAGGGAAGCAAGATGAGCATTGTCTAAAATTCAACTGTCAGGATATAAAAAGAACTGCAAATGTGCTTCAGATCCATCAAACATCTAAAGATTAGCTGATATTTATTATTGATGCTCCATATATAATCTAAAATGTGAGAAAATCTGTAAAGAAAATCAGTGAAAAATGAGCCCAATCCCAAATAATATATTCCTTGCACAATTTCCAAGGAGATCAGCTTTCAGTCAACAATTTGTTGTTATTAGTAAATGAGCACTTTGTGTATAATTCCTGTCATACACGGAAAGCTACATTTTGACCTTGTTCTTGGCACACATCTCTTCTACATTAGTCTGCAACACCATGCTGCAAAAAGCAGCCCAGTCTATAGAAGTACAAATTTACCAGCAGGGATCCTTATCCAGCCAGGAAGTAGGGACAATATGCATGCCATCAATCCTACAAATCGAGTTGGCAGGGCTTTATTTTGCTGTTACAGGCAAAGTCTCATGCTTCTGCAAATTTCTCCATTGAACAGCATACAATTGTGAATTAGTGGTACATAGTCATGATTTATAGAGGTTTTTTTTGTGGATGGGACTGGGGAGGTGAGGAGAAAAAGCCATGATTAAAAAGTACCTTCAGGCATTTAGAATTTAAGCTGCAGCTTTTGTATGAAAATCTCAGAAATCTTCCCATTGTGCACTGTAACTCTAAGAGCACAAATTCCTGCACAGCCTGGAGAATGTCATTCCCTAGTCAAGAGCTGCCAAACTGAGACCTTTGTGTGGTTGGTTATCTCATCCACAACAGGTTGAAAACCAAATATAAAAATCTCAGTTACTTGATCATTTCGAACTCTTACATGCCTTCTAGGGACTGTATATATTAAGGAGTGCTCAATTTGACAAAGAAATGCATGCATTGTTGTCTTGGTGTGAATGTAGCCTGGACGCTGCAGCTGATGGGTTTGCTTATTAGTGGAGTACCCAGGTTTAGTGGCAGATGTTTTACGATCAAATATGCAAAAGATAATTCACTATGCTTCCTATTTTTTGCAGAGTTGTTTACCAGGATGGGTTTTATGGGGCAGAAATTTACGTGAGTATTGATTTTTAAATCAAATAGTTTACAACTGGTGAGCTGAAAGCATACATGCCTGATTTTCGTCTGCATTGGGGAGATGTACAATTACGACTGAAACAATGTCTACTCTACCTGCAGGAATTGATTGCACTTTTGAAATTCCTTTGGATATGTACATTGGTGCTAAACCATTCAAACGTTCAGACATCAATAGGTCTAAAAGAAATAGTCAATGCCCCCTTGAAGAGGCAGGTCTTTGATCATTATTAGAGCAGAACAGTAGTTGTTAATTAGAGACAGGTTTAGCAGATCTGATTACTAAAATGATTCAGTTGCTCTTATGTCAAATTGGTTTGGCATGAACCTAATTAAATTAGAGTACTGATAATCCAGCAGTAACAAATATAGAAACCAAGTGGTATCTACCAGTTATCAAGAAGAGGGTGAATCATTTTGAACAAATTTAGCTCATTACATAATTTTAAGAACATTTTCTTCATTTGAAAATTAAAATCTAACTGCGTAATTTCTCAAACTGTTAAGCTAAAGAGCATTCAGAACAAGCTACAAGTTGGAGCTTAAGTCAACACTTTCATGCAGTGAGAAATTGCCTTTCTAAATTTACTAATAAAAGAATTTCAGTGAAGTCCCTTTTTAACAGCAGCCTGTTCCAAAAGTGGTGCAGACTAGAAACGACAATGAAAGAGTCTCATTATCCAGCAAATCCACTTATGCAAATAAATAACATTACTTGGTGGTTTGGAAATACATTGAATAGTGAAATACCACAAATTACTTCAAAACTTTACCAAATAGAGTAGATAATATCTCTGTATCTTCCCTCAAGGTTGATACTGAATGAATGAGCCTCAAGTACAAGATTACAGTTGATTGTTACCAGCATAAAAGGTTTACTCAACCACTAAATTGACTCTAACTACAGTAGCTTTCCACTAGAATACTTAGGCTCTGGATCCTGCAGTAGTGGGATAATGATCCAATAGTCCTGCTGCTGTGATTAGAGTGGGGAATAAATCTGATGATAGATCAAATTTCAAGCCACACACGCGATCAGATATCAAATAGGCCTGAGCAGCCGGATCGGAGTTATTGTTGTGACTGTTATCTTACTGCTTTTTGGATTGCCTTGAAGTCATTTGTAATTGTGAAAATTCTGTTTTGGGGCTGTCAGCACTTCCTCGATAAAAGAGTACCAGATCCAGTGGTATTTTTGGGCAAGGTTTTGCACTGACTTTATACTGCACTATATTTTCTTGAGATTTAAGATGGGGCATCCCCAAATCACAGGCTGTGATCCCCCTGTGAAGTGACAAGATAAGCAGCTGAGGGTGCGAGCTCCTATTCCTCTGCAGCAGCAGTCGTGACCAAGGACTGACCACAAAATGGAACAGCCCTGGGATTAGCACCGAAGCCCCTTGATGTGTGTGCATGTGAATTCTATTCTTGCCTTGGTCTTGTGGGTATGGACTAATGACCCTCCTCCAAGGCCCTGCACCTTCTTTCAACAGACCCTGCAAAATGGTAGGTGCAAAATAATAGCAACCTCTTGTCTAGCAACCCCGACCACCCCCCTCTCCGCCCCCAGCAACTCTAACAATTCTACTTCCGTTTGCTCTCACGGCCCTCCCTTGCAGTTTTACTCCACATCATCAAAACTCTCGTTGTTTTTCTTTATATTTTATCATTTTTAGTTTCAGGCTGTGAACTGAGAGCTGAAGATGACCTTTGAGCTGTGAGCAACAGCTTGTGTTTCTTTTAATAAAGAAAACAAACAAACTGATAGTCATTTATGACTCTCACAAACCATACCATGCCCCTAAAACACAACATCTCCTGCCCTCCCCTGCTCTTTGTGATCTATTCCCCTTTCCCTTTGAAATCTCTGACGAATGAGCACATTGGGAAAAAAAGATTGAGAGGCACTGATTTAAGACAAATGATTTAGGTTCTGGATTAAAAAACCAAAAGAACTGCGGATGCTGTAAATCAGAAACAAAAACGGAAGTTGCTGGAAAAGTTCAACAGGTCTGGCAGCATCTGTGAAGAGAAATTAAAGTTAATGTTTCGGGTCTGGCTGGGGTCAGGTTCTGAGGAAGGGTCATCAGACCCAAAACGTTAACTTTGATTTCTCTTCACAGATGCTGCCAGCCCTGCTGAGCTTTTCCAGCAACTTTTGCTTTAGGTTCTGAGTTGGATGTAGACAATGTCAGTGTTTCTAGTGGGAATAGATGAATTGCCTGAAAAATATTGAGGTCTATATTTGAATCTGGATGATGCTGAGTAGTGTGAGAGATAATAGGAACTGCAGATGCTGGAGAATCCAAAATAACAAGGTGTGGAGCTGAATGAACACAGCAGGCCAAGCAGCATCATAGGAGCAGGAAAGCTTGACGTTTCGGGCCTAGACCCTTCATCAGAAATCTGAAATCACCTTGTTATCTCGGATTCACCAGCATCTGCAGTACCTATTATCTC
>JAHRHZ010000082.1:482536-523649 GCA_024137785.1 Ginglymostoma cirratum
GAGATAATAGGTACTGCAGATGCTGGTGAATCCGAGATAACAAGGTGATTTCAGATTTCTGATGAAGGGTCTAGGCCCGAAACGTCAAGCTTTCCTGCTCCTATGATGCTGCTTGGCCTGCTGTGTTCATCCAGCTCCACACCTTGTTATCTCAGATGCTGAGTAGTGTGTCTGGTTGGTTCACCAAGTTCAGATTTTGTTCGATCGGGGTGGATTTCCCTGTTTCTGGACTCTCTCCGGCTATGTGTGGGTGAAGCAAATAAAGGAAAGTGATTGGCCAGTAAGGAAGAACTTCAATTTAAAAGGATGAAAAATCCAGAGAAGCCTTTCTGTCAGAAATACAATCCACCCCATTTGGTTAACGTCAATTCTCTGTGCCTGATATAATATGCTCAGGTATAGGATCAGAAAACTTCGCCTGTGATGTCTCTTTGAAAGTCGTACTAAACGGAGGTTGATCATTGTTGTGCTCTGCCTCTTTATGCCCTTCTACACAGATTTCCAGAAACCTTCGCCATATTATTTGACTGGGGAGGACTTTGAAAATGTCTACCAGAAATTGATGATCCATCTTTCATAGCAGAATTGCAATTATTTTTCACAAAGCTTTTAATTAACTGGTTATTAAATCTTTTTTTCCTTCATTCTTCATGGTTTGTTTGATTGCCTCATTGTTATTCATTATCCATGACCAGAGCACCAAACTATGTGAGCAAAACTGTCTTATTGGACAAAAAAATGTAACAGATAGCTTTCAGAATCCAGCTACAGTGACAGTAGCTGTTGCTGATTAAGGCACTTATTTCCACAGTGGCCACAGAGCTCTTCTATCACTGTTATTTTACACTTTGCTGCCACAGGCAGGCGAATTCTACGTATTTTCTTGGGTGCATGAATCCTGAGGCATTGAGTGAGTTGTGACCATCGAACATGTATAATTAAGACACTGTTATTACAATGCTTTTTCTTTAAAAAAAAGTGATTAGTTCAAAAATCATCTGCAAATAGTGCTCATTGTTGCTTTATAATTGCAATGGAGTGACTGGAGATAGGAGGGGAAACAAACATTGGCGGACACCAGTGAACAGGACATGGATTACTGGTGGATTATGTCATGTAGCCAACACAAATGATTAAAAACAACAGTTTTAAATAAATATTGTGCAAGAGCATAATGAAAAGCATTTTGTGTTTCTGGTCCATTAGATAAACTACTGTCTTCCATTGCAGCCAATATTAGTACTGTAATGGTTTTCATGGAAATAAGTAGCCTTGGGCTGCATTGCAGTGTGATATTCCAAAGGGATCTCATTCAAATAGAGACTATCTCTTGCAAGCTCATGCAGCAAGTTGAGTTCTTTTATTACCATTAGTATTAAAGAGATCCTCACATTCCCATGCTGTAAAAAGTATCATTTAAATCAATAGCTGTAAACAAAATAATTAAGCAAGAACTGAAGCTTGTTGTTGAAACAGAATACATAATGAAAAGATTTAGGATCAAATGAGTGGACTTTCTTGAATAGGCAAAAAGTGGATGGGTAATGCAAAATAGTGAGGACACTCGGATGCTAAATGGTTACATTTCCAAATTTCCTCACTCATTTATGCCAGGTATTTGTGTTACGTCCTGATTACATGTGTCCTTGGGTGAAAATACTCCACTTTTTGGCTCATTATAGTGGATGCATCCTTAATTTAATTTCCTGTAATTATACTGTCTTAGAGCGGATTTAAAATTATTCTTAGAAATTTTGGCGCAGTAGAAAACAAAGGCTTAATTCTGATACTTTCCTGCAATTTTTAAATTTATCCTCATTGAGATCTGCCATTGTATTTTTTTGAATGCGTTTTGTGGCATCAATATGTGTGACATTAAAAACTGGAAAGCTTCCCCAATTGCAAGTTCTTAAACATGGCTTCAAACTCAAAATTTTATTCCTAAAGAAATATGGTCTGAGTTCTGTGCTTCCCTCAGGTCCCAATTGTTTCCACTGATTTAAGCCCAATTTTACAAACCAGCACATGCTAATAATATGCACATCCATGATGGGCCAAATGGCCTGCATCCCTGCAGTGTCATACATTGATTTGCATTAATGTACCATCATCTTAATGAGTGTGCAAGTGTGTAATTTCAAGCACAATTTCATCATTAAATCCCCAGGGGCAACACCCCCTCAAGATTTCTGACATTCCTAAGTTTTACAGAATTGTATTGATTTTTTTTCATAGAACATGCATGTAGCAATAAATGAATTGATTGGAAATTATTGATTCAGTTTTAATCAATGATCTTGAGCCAAATTCTCATTGAATAAGAGGATTTTTGTGTTTGTAAGCAGTCTAGGGTTTTTATTTTACTATTGTACACACCCTTATCTGCTATTTGTTTGGTGCATCCTAGAAGCTAGATTTGAAAATGCACCTATTTTGCTAAGGTCAAGTTATTCTCAAACTTCCTGTGAATCTTCTGAGAATACGCCCAACTATAAAGTTTGTGTAAGTCAGTATAAACAGGAAGGGCTCAAGAAAAAGCATTAAACCCATTGAATGAAAAATAAAGTTTCAACTCATTTATGCACTCTAGGCACATGTTTAATTACCTGCAATTGAAGAACTTTTTGGAATTTTTAATGCCACTTGCATTTGTGCCGTAAAATGCAAGCAACAGACAATAAAGACAAAGACAATCTCAGTGAGGACAAACTTTAAGAAAAGACTCAATTACAACAAACTCATAAAAAGGCTTGTTTCTCGTTTCACCCAAAAATCTGCTCGCAATTCGAAGAAAGGCTTTGAGCAAACACCGCAGGAAATTCACGCGGAAGGTGCTGCAATTTCAAGGCATGATCCATGTTAAGGGCAGAAATATATTTGAGTGGGGAAATTGATCATAAAAGATTGAGGAAATGTAGGCATTTTAACCCGAGAAGATGATTTACTTATGCTCAAAAATTCTGTGACCTTAGCAGCCACCTAATTGATTTACACTGCAATTAAAGGGGAAGTTCAAAGTTTTTGAACTTTTGTTTTGTAAATTACTTAATACTGCTCTACATTTCCCCCACCCGCATCCTCAGTGTAACTTTTGTGTGTACCTGGCCATTTATATGGAGATCTTGCACACCATTGTATGATAGTAACTTATTAACTTGCTTCCAAACCCAGCATGCTCCAGATTGTTTTTTGTTTCTCTCTGGGAGTCAAAAAGAAGTATCAACTGTAATTTCACTGAATGGCAGAGCAAGCCCGTGTTGCTGAATGGTCTATTTTGCTCCCCTATGTTCCTAGGATAGAGAGAGCGGCTGTAACAATGCAAGAACACATGATTGTAAATCGGATTTAATGGCAAAGGAATGATTAAAAACATCAATGTCACTTTAATCAGAATGGCTATTTAAGATGGTACCACCTATGGAGAACTAGATGACCTAAAACTGTTTCCTAACTGCTGTGAACTGGATTAGTACATCCTAGGATGTAGTCCCCTTGGTGCCTACCAAGTATACAGAGTGAATTAAGTTTTCATATATTTCATCCAATTCCTGTGTAAGGGAGTCCACAGCAACATGTTACCTCCAGCTGAGAGACATTAATTGACTTTGTAGCAAATAAAAACTCAACTTTTTTTTTGGACAAGTTGTAATTAAAATATCATGATGGAGAGGGCAGCAGCTATGTGTGTTTTGTAACAGGATCTGGACCCAGTTCATCAGTGTACCAAATGAAAATTGTCACAGATTTATTGGCTGCAGTAGATTGTGAAGAAACACCCATTAACCTTTGGGAGGAGGACCGCTGTTTAGGAATCGTTTAAGATCCTTGTGAAAGGTTTATGAGAGATTTATTTGAAGAGCTGTATAATTGAAGCTATCTACAGGATGATTTCTCTTACCTTTTAATTTAATTTCTAGGTTAATATTTTAAACAAAATCCCATCTGAATGTTAATGAGCCTAAAACTCCCATAAGGGAGAGGGAGGGGATGACTTTATTAGATAGGCAGCCCTCTGTGGACCCAACAATACCCTGTTCCATTCATTCAGTTGCTGTTTAAAAAGTGAATGAGATGGCATGATGCCAGGGACCCAGGCTGCAGTCCCTGTGTTTTAATTAACATTGCGCTTAGCACAGTATCTGAGGGGTTTAACAATTCTGAGGTTTCAGATCGATCAGTCACTGCCACGCTCACTGCATCCTCTATCGAAATCTCTGCAGTGTCTGATTCCCATGCTGAACACACCGCTGAGACACTAACCACTTCGCCAGCTCCCCACCTGCTTTGCCAGAGCTTCAGCATTGCAGCCCATGCAGGGATGTGGATCCATTAGCACTTATCTGTTGTGCTCCTGGCATCTGGAAGGATGTTACTATTCTCTTAATTCAAAACAGTGAGGAGTCTCTTCTCCTATCAGGAAAACCTCCTTGCCGTCAATTCAATCTCAAATTGAAATCCGTCCTAATGAATTTCACGGGTGCAGCAGTGGCACAGTGGTCAGCACTGGTGCCTCATAGCGTCTGGGACCTGGATTTGATTCCAACCTTGGATGAGTGTCAGTGTGGAGTCTGCACGTTCTCCTTGTGTTTGTGTGGGTGCTCTGGTTTCATCCCACAGTCCAAAGATATGCAGGTTAGGTGGATTGACCATGGTCAAGGTAGGGTTATAAGGATAGGCTTGGGGGCTGGGCCTGGGTGGGTTGTTCTTCAAAGGATCAGTGCAAATTTGATGAGCTGAATGGCTTCTTGTCACAATGTAGGGATTCTATAATTTCTACTTTCAGGAGCATAGTGATAAATCGTTAAGATTTTATTTTCAACAAATGTATCAATTACAGGTTTGAAAGGTCATGGTTAAAATAGCAAAAGTTCAGTCCATGAAACACTGTGGGGTGAAACTGAGCCCAGCTAACTCATCCTCTTTGTAGATGACAATGAGCATGTTACTCCCTTGGTTCTTCTCACTGTTGTTGGCAAGGCTGGATAATTTGTTTTTAATGTCATCAGTGATATTCTATCATAGACTCTGACCAGAATTGGGAGCACAGATGCTGTGGCATCGCTACCATTTTAAAGCTGACAGCAGCAGGATTTGTAACACTGCCACAAAACATTTAAGTTGTTTTCTTTAGACTGGGGTTAGCAATTAGTGTATTGGAGAGGGCATGATGGATAGTTCCAGGGCATGTCAATACTCCAGTGTGGCACCAAAATAAAAATCCATGTGTTACTTAGTGATAGCTTTGCTTGAGCAGTACTACCAAATTCTTAACTTTTTTTTAAAAAGTTTGCAAAGCATTTGAAAACTTTACCGTTTCTGAACCACAAATCCAACAAGCACCAACAACATAGTTTGAGAAGCTGATTTAGAGCACACTTCTAAAAAGATTCCGAAAGCCAATATTTCGTCCAACAAACCCAAACTGTGCCCAGAAAAATGCATAATTATTAGAAAAGTGTGACGAAATTGGCAAAGGAAGTCATCCTTTGGCACTTGATTTCTAATTCTGTGTTTATACGGTTTTTAATCTTCAAGAGCCTACATAATTCACTAGGGAAAGTGAGCGGGTTTAGCGTTTTACAGGCAAAGGATTAACTTTGTTTGCTTTCTAAAGTGCCTGTTGCTTTCACGGCTACTCCGTCACCTGAGAAAAGGAGATAGTCAATTATCAACAGCAGCAGTTTATGTCAGGATACAACTGTACAGGTATCTCCGTCTCCGCCTGAACTTGTATACCGTCTTTGTATTTTGCACCAACTTAAAAAGAATTCTCTCCACGAGGAATTTTTCCTGGGCAAATGCTTAGCAGCAGAATGACCCAACGAACTGGTGTAAAGTAGTACAACCTAAACACGACAGCAGTTCTTTCCAGTCACTTTAATTGAGCCTCAGGTCTGTGTGGTACCAGTCTGCTCTGCTCGTGGTTTGACTGCATCTCCAGTTTTGACTGTTTGCAGAGCCTCTACCTCTCTGACCATTTCATTGCCTCCGTTTTACAGACTAAGCATCATTTGCCACAGTATTAATCTACTCTACACCATCTATAATGAAGCTCTTCTTTCTGTTCCAGGGAGGCTATGCTGCATACAGATATGCCCAGCCTGCTGCCGCTGCTGCCGCTGCTTACAGTGACAGGTATGACAATCAGCAAGCACCACTTCATTTATTGGCTCATTCTTTTGTTCACCACGTCCATTTATCTCAAAATCCGGATGAGAACAGCGAGCTCCACCCGAGTATTTTGAAACTCTTATTTTATAAAATATATATGTATATATTACTGGGCAGAACTTTCTCCTCTACGTGGAAGCCTCATTTCCCACTCGCTGTTGGTTAAGCTCCACAAGGCCAGTGGAATCTTGCAAATTCGGCCAAAAGTGTTGGCAGATGTTAACAAGGGAATTAACTAAAAATCTACTGGCAAAGCAATGACCATTACACAATATATGCAAAGACATTTGTAAAGAATTTGAGGCTTGTTGCAGTTGTGTGGAACAATGGAGCAATTTAAACTGAGAACCACTGGCTAATTGTTTCAAACCTCTGCATAAATTCAGGCATAGATTTAAATTCAAGTTGGTTGTATGAAGAGCAATTTAAACAAAGAAAGAAATAAATGGCATTTATTGAAGTCTCTTATAATTGGATTATGTAGAACTGGCCAAGAGTTTGCTGTTTTGAAACTCTGATCCAAGGATAAGCAGTTATGATAATAGAAATCGTGTTGATGGAATTATAAGCTATTATAATAACATGTCAAACAGATTAAAGCACACAGCCTGGAGCAGATTGAAAAGAAGAGTCGGCATTCATAAACCAGATTTTATGAATGAAAACGAATCCATGCACACCCTGGACCACTGACTGTCCACATTGCAGGTCACATTGTCCACAATTTTTCAACCATGAATTTTAGCAGATTACAGATTGTGGGCAATACGCCCATGGTTTCTGAATATGTCTGGCCAGTAGTCCAGGCCTCCCACTGATAGCATACATTTGTCATAAACTGCTGGACCAAAACTTGAGCAGTTTATCACTGTCACCTTAACCCTGAGATTCACGACTGCCTTGGAGATACTTTCTAAGCGTGTGTGATACTCAAAAATTTGCAGCTTCTATTCTTTTGCTCCTGGCTGAGAATGCAGCCAAAAAATCCTTTCCTAAACAAATTATTACATCTGGAAATAAGCATGATCCGCATTATAAGATATATTTTAAGTGATAAACATGTGGCCACTGAGGCAGTGAATGTGCATCTCTGAAGCTAATTGTCAGCAAGTAAAGGAGAAAATATTCTGTAATCTGGATCATCTTTAGATTCTGCAGCGAGGGCAAAATTCTTTGTATGACAGCAACTGGCATTCATTCATTCTTTGTTTGTTATGAAACCATGATACTCTCTCAGTTACCAAACAGATAATTCCCTAACATCTGACATGATCAATCCGAGGCTGGTTAAAGTCACATAGCGAGGCATTATGTACAAAGAGCAGGATCATAACTTTTGCCTGCACATAACCTCTTTCGTTATCCTACCTTCATGTTACAATAAGCGCTTGGTACCATAGTAATAAAGTTAGTTTTTTCATGAACTGGGATTAAAAATCATGTTGAATTGTCACTCTAAATGAAGGTTATCATGTTGGCAGCCTGTTTTAAGATCCACTTTACGTGAATGAAGCTTAATAACAGGCAACACTATAATGCCATCTATTTTATATTCTCACCCAAGACATTTTAACCCCACCATCTCAGGATTAGGAGTATACTTTTCAAGCATTTTCCTCATTGTTTTGAGTTTCAACAATGTTCAAAACGTTTTATTCTAAATTGGTTTTCTCACACTTTTTTGGAACCCAATATTCCTCTATCACTCTAAATTGTTACACTGGAAATTAAACCTGAAAAATGGGTAAATCCATGAGTGGTAAAAATGGGCTTTGGCTACCTCGGGGAATAAATACATGTTATTTTAGGTTTAGAATCATTCAATGAGAAAGTATTGATTCATATCCTTGTAGATTAATTTTTTTAGGGAAGGTTGACCAAAATATACATGAATTTTCCTTTAATTTTTAAAAACCATTGCCTTCAACCGAAACAAAGGAAACTGAAGGTAGGAGGGGAAAGTTGCTTGTGGTAGATTGGGAAAATACATGAAAAGACATGATGATAGACAGTTGATGGCTGCTACTTAAAGAATTAAAACATGGTTTGCAATGAATGTACGTTCCTTTAAGGTGCAAAAATCTAACACGGAAATGAGTCAACTGTGACTAATAAAGGAAGTAAAGGATAGTACTAGACCAAGGGAGAAGGCTTATAAATTTATTAGAAAGCAGGAAGTGTTGGAGAAACTCAGCATATCTGATAAAATCTGTGGAATGATAAGCAGAGTTGTGCTTCAAGTCTAATATGACTCTTATTTGGAACTCCTTTTAGGCTCAATGTCAACGCTCTTTCTGTTGCTCCACGGAGGCTGCCATGCCTGCGTAGTATCTCCAGCATTTTATGTTTTTATTTCCTATTTCCAGGGTCCGGAGTGTATTGCTTTTGTCTTGGTATCCCTGAGGATTTGGGAGCATTTTAAAATTCAGACCAAAAAAACAGAAAATAGAATGTAAATATAAATGTAAACTAGCAAGAAGCATAAAAATGTGCTCTAATACCTTCAATAGGTATGTAAAAAGGAAGAAAAACAAAAACAAATGTGGGTCCGTTACAGGCAGTTTCAGGAAAATTTGTCATGGAACATAACGAAGAAGGTCAAAAATAGCTTTGTGTCTGTCTTCACAAAGGAAGACAAGAAATCCCCCAGAAATAATAAGATCCAAGGCATTAGTGAGAATGAGGAACGGACAGAAATAAGTATTTTTTTTCTAGAGAAGTAGTATTGGAGAAATGAATGGGACCGCAAAATGACAAATCTCTAAGCTCTGATAATATACATCCCAAACGATTGAAAGAGTGGCCATTTAGATTGTGGATGCATTGGTGACCATCTCTCACATTTCCATTGAAGCTGGAGTGGTGCCTCCAGATTGGGAGGTTATAAATGTAACTCCGCTGTTTAGGAAAGAACACAGAGAGAAAACAAAGGACCACTGACCTATTAGCTGATGTCAGTTGTAGGAAGATTATAGAATCCATTAAAGGATATGATAACTGGACATTTAGAAATTAAAGATCTGGTTAGGAAGAGAAAACATGGATTTGTGAACAGGAAATCAGGCTTGACAAACTTGATGGGAGTTTTTTTGTGGATATTACTAGCAAAGTAGATAAGGGTGATCATATGAATATAGAAAATAACGGCAGAGGTAGACCATACAACCCCTCAAGTCTGCTCTTCCATTCAATAAAATCCAATCTAATTCCCGATAACTGTTGATTCCCTTGCCTAACAACAGCCTATCTACTTCTGACTTTCAAATATTCGATGATCACTCTTCCACAACTTTCCGAGGCCGAGTTCCAAAGCTGCACAACCCTCAAAGAGGAATAATAAATTTCCTTATCTGTCCTAAAAGGGTGATCCATAATTTTAAAACAGTGACTCCTACACTCTGTGGTGAACCAATGGATGAGGTGTATATGGAGTTTCATGAGA
Source organism: Ginglymostoma cirratum (assembly GCA_024137785.1). NCBI lineage: Eukaryota > Metazoa > Chordata > Chondrichthyes > Orectolobiformes > Ginglymostomatidae > Ginglymostoma > Ginglymostoma cirratum. Next base: position 492,150 of record JAHRHZ010000082.1, read on the forward strand.
TTCCATGCAAAAGGTTAATAAATAAAACTAGTGCATATGGGACAGAAGGTAATATATGCTTTGAGGATTGGTTAACAGAAAAAAAAGGGTCATTCTTAGGTTGGGCCATGACTACTGGGTTCAACAAGGATCAGTGCTTGGGCCCCAAGTTGTTCATAGTCTACATTTGGGGACCGAACATAGTTTGTGGATGGTACAAAAGCAGATGGTCTTGTGAGTTGTGAGGAACATGCAAAGAGGCTTCATGAGATTTGGAGATACTGAGTGAGTGGGCAAGATATGGCAGATAGGGTCTTATAGGGATAAGTATGACATTGTCCACTTTGCTAGGAGGAACAAAGTGTGATGTATTAAGTAGTGAGAGATTGGGAAGTGATGATGTACCAAGCACTGTAAGCTAACATGCAGGTGCAGCCAACAAGGAGGAAGGCAAGTGATATGTTGGTCTTTATCGCAAGAAGATTTGAATGCAGGAGTAAAACTTTCTTACTTTAATTGTACAGAACACTAGTGAGACCATACTGGGAATACGAGTACAGATTTTTTTCCCTTTTCCTCAGGAAGGCTATACTTGCCATTGAGAGGGTGCAGCAGAGATTCACCAATTTGAATCCTGGGATGGCAAAACTCTCCACTGAGGAGAGATTGAGGACACTGGACCTGTGGTCCCTAGATTTTCTAAGAATGAGCACAGGCGTGAATCTCATTACAACTTATGATAGTCTCGAAGAGATAGATAGACAGGTTAGATGAGGCAAAGATGATTGCAGTAGTTGTGGGGACTAGAAGCAAGGGATATAATCTCAGAATTAGGGACAAGCCGTGCAAGGCTGAGTTGAGGAGGAATCTCTTCACTTGAAAAATGGTATTCTGTACCCTGGAGAACTGTGGAAGCTTTGTCTTTGAATATGTTCAAGACACAAATTGAAAATTTCAAGGTTCTACATAAGGGATATGGCGATAGCATGGGAAAATGGTGTTGAAGGAGATGATAAGCCATGTTCTCGAATGGCAGAACCGGTCTGGGGTGTTAATGGCCTACTACTGTTCCTAAGTTCATGTAAAACTCCTTCTTTATTATTAATAAAGCTGAAATAGAGTAGAACCTCATTTTATTTTTCCTGCTTTGTAGATTTTGAAGTAAACTAACAATGGCGGCAGCATAGAATTACATAACCTGGAACATAATGAGAAATACTGACCAGTTGACCACTGATAGCTGCATTGGTGATAGCTCTGAGACACTGTTTCACAAGCTTGTTGCAACTTCAAAACAGAGCTGCCTGAGTAGACCCCAAGTGTGAGATTTCTGATTGCAAGACAGTCCACCATCTGACAAAAGGCATACTATTTTTTGAAGTGGTAACTTGCACGCACCTCAGTAGTTACCTGGTTTAATCCAGAGTTCAGATTCGGATAACAACTAGTTTGCAAAGCTAGAATGGACTTAGTTATTCAATTTAATCAGCCAGTAAAGTTAACTGTGCAGTGGGATCCTCGATCAGGTTGATTCGGTCAAAAATAACAAGTCATAGCTGGAAGTTGGTAAGAACTGCCAGTGCTGGAGTCTGACATAAAACAGTGTGGAGCTGGAGGAGCACAGCAGACCAGGCAGCAGAGGAGCAGGAAAGCTGATGTTTTGGAAGGGTCCTCTGATGCTGCCTGGCCTGCTGCATTCCTCCAGCTCCACACTGTGTTATCCAAGTCATAGCTACTGGCTGAGCATGAGTTTTGTTACTAAACTACTTGAAGCAATTCTTATCCTGTTTTCTACTTGAAGTACTACTTGCTAACTGAAGAACTGGAGAAATGGGGTGCAAAATAAAAGGTTACTGGGATCAGTCCCACCTCCAAGAAGTATCAAGGGATTTAAAGTGAAACAAGATAAGTAAATGAGTGAGAATGGAATACAAGGCGATTATGACAGGGTTAGATTAAGATGAGAAGAGGTTCACCTGGAGTAGGAACCACAGGCATTAACAAGTTGGACTAAAATGTCTGCAACCATGTTTTGAATTCTGTGTAAGTGTATCTTTTGCTTTCCGCTATTTAGAAATTGTTTAAAAAAGATTGCAGTCTGATTGTCCCATATTCCTACTGGCAGTATGGTGAAGGAGGATGGCAGTGAAAAATTGAACCAATACAATATAAAAACATATTTACACACCCAGCAACGTCCAGGCAAAAGCCCAGAACAATCAAGTGTCACTTTCACCTCTAATACATTTGTCGGTTCCCGTTGGTGATTTTGCTAGAAAGCCAGTAGAAAAATGGAATTTGTTGGGTCTCTGATGGGATTGGGACTATGAAGTCAGTTACTTATATTGGCTGTTATTAATTGGGGGAGAACGATGCACTGTCTTTTGAAGAGGCACTGGGAGATTATTTTAAACAAGAAATTCCTCCATGTTCACAGAAACCTTCCTTTGTCTTGTAACCTTTGTATCTCCTCTTTGTGTAAGTAACAGAGCATCATTTCCATGTGGAATTACATGGGTAAAAAGCCTGTAATAAGAACATCTTTACCACATTTCAAACAATAAAGAACCAGATTTCGAGTGCAACTTCATCAAAGCTTCGTACTGAGCCGAAAGTTATTCCTCACCTCTCCAGCTCCCCAGGGAAATGTGTATTCCAATAGGATTGTCTCAAATACTTCACTGATTTGCATTGAGTATAATGTATTGGTGGAAGAGGTGGATGGACTGGGTGAGTTAAAGAAGATTGTTTTCAAACCAAATTCTTCAGTTCAATTTGTGAGAATATTCTGTCATTCACAGCTGGAAACTCCAAATTATCTGACAAAAACAGAGATTCTACTTGATGCTGTTCCGGGCAGTATGAAGATTACAATAGATTTCTGATCGTTTAAATGTTATAGCTGATATGTGACAATGTAAATATTATAATAGCAATATAAGATTAATGGTCTAATCTGTAGATAATGTCAGAGGTGCATTCTAAATATTAGGGCAGATTCCCGTCAATGTGATTTTATTACAGGTTCCAGATAATATAAATATCATGACCGAATTTGACCATAACAGTATCAGAGTGAACTGATGACAATTTAAGAATGATGGACGCTACTTGATAAATTAGAGTTCATTTAATTGATTGTTCTAGACTTTGAGCAGATAGCAATGACAAATATTGATAATTATTAAACAAAAATAAAAAAACTTTTCTCCTCTTTAAGTGTTAAAAATGTATCAAAGTAAGTTAATAAATATCAGTATTTATGAGTTCCTTGTAAACTCCCAAGAGTGTTTGCTTAAGTCTCCCAGCTGGGTTTACAGTAAAACATGCAGAACTGGTCACAGGATAGCAATAACTTCACTGCCTAATGTTGTCAGAACTTCACGTTTTCCATTATATAGTTGATATGTTTCTCCTCAAAGGCTGTTTTTTGTGCTGTGATCTACATCACACATCATGAGTGGGTTTATGATTTGATGACTGCGTCTGCAGACATACAATTTTTCAATCTATTACAGTCCCTCAAAGCTTTAACAATTGGCAACCATATTCTTCTCGATATTGTTTTGGAGAAGAACCAAAATATTCTTAAGTCATTTTGTTGGCAGTCAGTGACTTCAGGCAAAAACCAGTGAAGAGAATTGGAAGTAAATTATCTTTGGAGTGATTTCAGTGTCTCTATTTGAAGACATGAAAGTTTTTCTGCACAAACCCAGGCTTCAGAATAGTTTATGTTGTGAATAATGTTGACAGCAAGGCGAAAAGTTGTGAATGCATTGACAGAATTGCAATTCTTAATGTCAGGACTTTAAAAATGGGAATGCAAAATGTAGGCACGGCTTCTAAAATGTGTTCACACTATCATTTACAGAAATCTCTCATGATAAGTCTAGATATTGTTTAGTTGTTTGTAAAGGAACAGGAACGTGGAACTTTAAGTGTGACAAAGTCATGACAGGAGATAAATATTCGACAGAAAGCTATATTTATATAAAGAGTTTTAAAATAGAACTCCAATTAGAAATCGCTATTCCCGGAGGGTGAGCCTTCAAAGATTGCTAAAGGAGCAATGGAGGCAGTAACAATAATTTTCCAAGGATGTTTGGAATCAGGAAAGGTGCCAAAGGATAAATGCTATGTCTCTTTCTCAAAAAAAAGGGAAAATGGTGAGCAGGGAAATAATCCACCTATCACTTTTACCTCAGCTCTGGTTTGTTGTGAACTGTAATTCATACATGTCTTATTTTCGAAATCACCATAGAGCTCTGGCACAAATAGAAACAGGCAGTAGATATATGTTTACCGTGTCTAACACTTTCTGTGCCGTGTTTCAGTTAGCCCTTTTAAGAAAGCAGTGTTCCTTCAGAAACGTTGCTGACTGTATTACACCGAATTAGTTTGCCAATTTGAAGGATACACCATTTTAAAGATTTTTTTAAAAATGGATTTATTCAAATATGGGTGCTTTCCTTCTTTTAAACTATCCCAGCCATTCACCCTTTCACATAAGTTCCCCTAAGTGGAAAGATGATTGAATTAAATATGTACAACATTCAATGGATTACATCACTGGTAGCACAATTGACTTGATTCCCTCAGACCACTCCCTCCGCGACTCCCTTGTCCGCTCCACACTCCCCTCCAGCCCCACCACACCCGGCACTTTTCCCTGTAACTGCAGGAAGTGCTACACCTGCCCCCACACCACCTCCCTCACCCCAATCCCAGGCCCCAAGAAGACTTTCCACATCAGGCAGATGTTCACCTGCACATCTGCCAATGTGGTATACTGCATCCGCTGTACCCGTTGTGGCTTCCTCTACATCGGGGAAACCAAGCGGAGGCTTGGGGACCGCTTTGCAGAACACCTGCGCTCAGTTCGCAACAAACAACTGCACCTCCCAGTCGCGAACCATTTCAACTCCCCCTCCCATTCCTCAGATGACATGTCCATCCTGGGCCTCCTGCAATGCCACCCGAAGGCTGCAGGAACAGCAAATCATATTCAGCCTGGGAACCCTGCAGCCCAATGGCATCAATGTGGATCTCACAAGCTTCAAAATCTCCCCTCCCCCAACCGCATCCCAAAACCAACCCAGCTCATCTCCACCTCCCTAACCTGTTTTTCCTCTCACCTATCCCCTCCTCCCACCTCAAGCCACACCCCCATCTCCTATCTACTAACACAATCCCACCCCCTTGACCTGTCTGTCCTCCCTGGACTGACCTATCTCCTCCCTACCCCCCTACATACACTCACCTTTACTGGCTCCATCCCCGCCTCTTCGACTTGTCTGCCTCCTCTCCACCTATCCTCTCCTCTATCCATCTCCCCCTCTCTCCCTATTTATTTCAGAACCCTCTTCCCCTCCCCCATTTCTGATGAAGGGTTTAGGCCCGAAACATCAAGTTTTCCTGCTCCTATGATGTTGCTTGACCTGCTGTGTTCATCCAGCCCCAAGCTTGTTATCCCTTGATTCCCTCAGAATATGCTATTTCTGGGCTAGGGATGCCTTGTTACTTGCTTCAGCCTTTTGTTCTCTGCAGCATACAGACCTCATTTGCAGTTTGTCACTTTAAAGAAACATCCACGGTATTGTCTTGTTCACTGACAATCATTCGGATCAATACATTCGCCGTTTTTAAAAGTTCTGTCTTGAACAAAAATAGATGAAACTGCAGAATTCTGCTGTAAATGACAGCATGGGCCTTCCCAGGACATGCATTCATTTTCATCAATGAGATCAGAGGATTCTGTCGAAAGAGCCGGCCGAAGGCAAGGCTGCAGTTTTTAAATGGATTGGGAACAAATGTACAAATAAGAATTATTTATTAGCTATAACAGGGTCATAATGAAAGGCTAAAATTATCTGGACTCTTTCAAACTGTGTTATATTCAAAGATAGGGACCAAATAGTTCAGTTGACCTTAATGCTGGTTTTCAATCCTTGGGACAAAAATCTGCAGAAACAAGGATTTTGCTCAAAGTTGGCTCCTAAAAAGAAGTAAATATTTTGTCGTGTCCATTCAAAGTTGTTGTTACAACACTATGAAGTTATACTCAGGATTTGTTTATATTGACTTTACCATTTCTTTCTTTTTGTTTCCTTGACTCCCTCTCCCAGCAGTGACAACTCTTTACTTGAGTATTGTTCCATGAGGTACCAGTAGTTCTCTTGTGCCTTCGCTGAGTGGTCATTCTTGTGTTTATTATGTCTGGGTGCCTGCAGACCAGATGAGCCCAAACTGATTCTCAACAGACATCTGCCAGGAAAACATTGTAATATAGTTCACTGTAAAGTACTCAAGAGCAGACATTTGTTACTCCTCAGTACAGAGGTGACAAAAAAGAAAACATGGTAACACTTGGAAATGAATGCACTCCAGTTTGAAGTATACGAATGCAAGTCAAGTATGTCTCATTCACCAGTTTTACTGCTTTTTCCTTCTGAACAGCCAGTTAACTCTTCATGGATTGAATCTCAGAATCTCTGAGTCTGTATGACTTCTGGGGTTTAAAACAGAATACAGCTCTCTGTTCTTTAGATGTTCGAGTAACTCAGTCAAGGAATTCCACCCAGCCCAGAAACAGGGTACTCTGAGGGAATCAAGTCAATCGTCCTACCAGTGATGTAATGTGTTGAATGTTATACAAGAAAGCAGCAGACACATAGAGTCATGGAGATATACAGCATGAGAAAAGACCGTTTTGTCCATCTGGTCCATCTGGTCCATGCTGACCAGATATCCTAAATTGATCTTTTCCTATTTCCCAACATTTGGCTCATATCCCTCTAAACCCTTCCTATTCATATACCCATCCAATTTCCTTTTAAATGTTGCAAATTTACCAGGCCTCCACCAAATCCTCTGGCAGCTCATTCCATACATGCTCTATCCTTTGCGTAAAAATTGGAGAGCTCAGATCCCTTTTAAATCTTTCCCCCCTCACCTTAAACCTATGCGCACTAGTTTTGGACTCACCAATCCTGGGAAGAGACCTTGGCTATTCACCCTATCCGTGACCCTCATGCATTTCAACGCTTCTATAAGGTCAGTGCTCAAGGCAAAAAAGATCCAGCCTGTTCAGCATATCCCTATAGCTCAAACCCTCCAATCCCAGCAACATCATTGTAAATCTTTTCTGAACCCTTTCAAGTTTAGCAACATTTTTCCTATAGCAGGGAGACCAGAATTGAATGCAGTATTCTAAAAGTGGCCTCACCAATGTCCAGTACAGCCGCAACGTGACATCCCAACTCCTGTACTCAGTGTTATGACCAGTGAAGGCAAGTGTGTCAAATGCCTTCTTCACCACCCTGTCCCCATGCGATTCGAATTGCAAAGAACTATGTATCTGCACCCCAGGTCTCTTCATTTGGCAACAGTCTCCAAGACCCTACCATTTACTGTATAAGTCCTGCCCTGGTTTGCCTTACCAAAATGCAACACTTGGCAGTTTATCTAAGTTAAACTCCATCTGCCATTCCTCAGCCTATTGGCCCATCTGATCAAGGTCCTGCTTTACTGAGATAACCTTCATGTTCTGTTACATCCCTGTTCTCCACAGTTGATTGTTATCAGCATGAACTACGTTTGTGCAGACATGGGAAACATGGTACAGAAATGTTTATCACTATTTGCACTCATGGGACACAGGGATAGACTACTGTGCCCAGTGTGCAAACTTCAGAGATCAGTAGAAAGGGAACCTGAGGTGAGACATTGTAAAGGGGCCTCTGCAATGTTTCTCGACCACTAAACTCTATTTGAATAAAGATTACCTTGCATTGATTAGAGGTTGAACTGACTACTCAAGGTGTGCGGAATCACTTTTTCTCTTACAATTTCATTTCTGCTTTCCACTTGCAATATAAATAAAACAACAAGCAAGTTAAAACATTTAGATAGTTTTAATCAGAGTTAGTAGGAACTGCCGATGCTGGAGTCTGAGATAACAAGGTGTGGAGCTGGAGGAACACAGCAGGCCAGGCAGCATCAGAGGAGCAGGAAAGCTGACATTTCGAGTCTGGACCCTTCTTCAGAAATGATTTTCTTGTTGTATTGTTGTATTGTTGTATTGTTGTATTGTTTCTTCTAGTATTTGCACTTTTTTTTTATTTTGAGCCCAAGATTTCCCTACTCTATTAAATTACCTGCTTTCTCCATGTGATAGATAGACATTAAATTACCCTACCCTTCCCAGCATTTGTCATTTGCCCCTATTAGGTCATATGGATAAAGAATTGCAGTGTCCCTAGGCTTAATATTACTTAATATTTCTAAATACATGGGCAAGATTTTAATTCATTCAAAGTCTAGAATCAAAATCAGTTCCTGTTAACATTTCTCTATTTCCTCTTTCTTTATCCGTGGTCTCTTCTTTTTATACTACGACTGCACTTTATCCTTGCACCTACCTCTACCTCTTCATTTGATTAATGTGAATAACGTTATGGTAAGTTCTAAGCCCATCTTAAACAGAGTTTGAAAGGAAACAGTAACAAAGCAAAACTCCTTTAGATGTAAGTCGCGAGAGAACTGGCAGAGTGGCAAAACCCACATCCCTCAAGACAGTTGACTGATATGGAGTGATATAAATGGAAGTCATATTGAAATCCGCTGGCAATAAAACCATTCTACTTGTGAGAAAAATGTGAAGATAGAAAAATAAAAGAGATAAACTTGTGTTAATTTTTGAAAGGCCTGTATTTAGTTGCACCTATTTTAATTCAATACAAACATGATGTTTGCTGATCAGTGCAAGTAGAGCATGGTCTATTGAAATCTAAATTTGGACCGATATTATTTTGGTCATGTTCTGCACAAACCCACCTTTTCTTTAAAAAGACTGTGAACTGTGAAGATTGTGTATGTCCATTCATCAGCAACATTTTCTGTCCTCCTAAACTGATGATGATACGATGCAGTAAGAAAATTATTTGGGAAAACATAATCTCTATCGTACAACATGAGCAAAGTGTCCAGAGGATGAAAATTCAAAGGTCAGGTGTGAAAATGGAGCAGCAACTAATCCAAGGTATTGACTGTAACGCAGCTTGGAGTTAGGAGGAGATCACTTGGCTGCCATCTTGATCAGCGAACAATGTCGAGTTCCGATAACTTGTGCTAAAAGCACAGAAACAGGCTGACCAGCCCACTGGTCCTTACCAATATTTATATTGCTCATGGGGTCTTCCTCACATACTAATTATGTATTCCATTCCATGCACTGAATTCTTCTTGGCCTTTCTTCCTCCAGTGTGTCAAGTTTCCATATGAGTTTGTAAGATGCTTCAACAAGTTCATGTGACAAGGAAATTCACACTTTCACCACACTCTCTGTGAAGAGATTCATCCTAACTTTGCTATTTAGTCTATTTGTGGCTACCTTATATTTGTGCCTCCTTTTTCTGGACTCAAACATGGCTAATCCACCCCGCCTGCACATCCCTGAACACAATGGGCAATTTACCATGGCCAGTCCACCTAACCTGCTTATCTTTGGACTGTGGAAGGAAACTGGAGCACCTGGATGACACAGGGAGAATGAGCAAACTCCACACAGACAGTCGTCCAAAGGTGAAATCAAACTTGGGTCCTTAGCACTATGACGCACTGTGCCCCCCCAGTTTGTATTGTTTGCATAGCTATTTTTAGTGACTTGTGTATCTCTAATCCTCCTTCTGTTTAGGCCTCCATAAAAATTAGTTTTGCTTCTTCAAACATGCAAGTTGCCCTCCTTGCTCCTCCAACTAAAATGAAACACCTCACAATTTTCTGTATTGTATTTCATTTCATTATATTTCTGCTCAGCAAATTTGTTTATGTTTCTCTGTATTTTGTTGCAGCGCTCTACCAACAGTAGCTATGTCTTCAATTTTGTACATTCTGCTAAATTTGGTGCACTACCTCTAATTTCTGGGTCTAATTCTTTTATGAATGTTTATGTGTGACACATGAGCCCAAAGAAGGAAAAATAATTTTTAATCACAGCCAGTTTCACACTGTGTGAATATTGGCCTGCCATATCAAATTATTTTGCTGCTTTAACTGAGGCATTAACATGTTTATTTTAAATAAATTACTCCCTCTATTAAAATGGCAGGTAATAGAGTTTCAGAGAAATACATAAAGTATTTTTTCCACTAATATTCATAAAGCCACAGCAGTAACCCAATTTATCGATATAACTGCAATTTAAACCACATTAAACCTATTTAGAGTCATAGGAAAACAGACCCTTCAGTCTAACTAGTCCACACCAACTATGTCCCCAAACTAAACTCGTCCTACTTGTCTACATTTGGCCCATATCCTTCCAAACCTTTCCTGTTCATGTACTTATCCAAATGTCTTTTAAATGTTGTAACTGGACCTGTATCCATAACTTCCTCTGGCAGTTCATTCCACACATGAACCACTCTGTGTAAAAATATTGCCCTTCATGTCTGTTTTAAATCTTTCTCTCCTTAAAAATATGCCCCCTGGTTTTGAACTCCCCCACCCTAGGGAAAAGACCATTACTATTCAGCTTATCTCTGCCCCTCATGATTTTATAAATGTCTATAAAGGTCACCTGTCAATCTCCTACACCCCAGTGAAAAAAGTCCCAGCCTATCCAGCCTATTTACAATTCAAACCCTCCAATCCTGGCAATGTCCTGGTAATTTTTTTTCTGAACCTTCTCCAATTTAATGATTTCCATTAACATGGAATAATTGGTCATTCAAATCACAATTTGATGCTGGGATAAGCTGGATTCACTACATGACTGATATTGGCTCTATATTTGGTTTGAAATACCAGCATCACCCAGGGTACTGCTGTCTTACAAGTGAGCCTATCACAGACCCTGTAGCCGTAGGCCGAATGGTCTCTTTCTGCACTGTAGAGATTCTATGATTCCAGCTGTTTCAAATTGTTCAAATTTTCTTGGTATTCACTGTTTTATGCTCACAGACATTTACAGCTCAGAGGGAGGTCATTCAACTTATATACCTGTGAGAGTCAGCAAAGATCTGACTACATTAATCCCATTTTCTACCTTTTGACCCAGAGCCCTGGATGCTACGGAAGTGCAAGCAAATATCTAAATACTGCTTAAATATTACCACAAGTTTCTGACACAAACACACTTTCAGACGGTGAGTTCCAGGCTCCCACCACCCTTTGAGTAAGAAAATAATTCTCCTTAAATGTCATCTTAGCCTCCTACTTCCAGCCTTAAATTTGTGTCTCCTGGCTATTGACCACTCTATGAACAGTAGAATATCTTCTTAAACACCTTAACTAAGCTCCTCACAATCCTGTCTACCACTGGCAACATTTGCTTCTCCAAAGAAAACAAGCTCAGCCTGTTCAATCAATACTCAAAGCTGTATCTGCCATAGCTTCTCTTACTCTTTTCCTAATCCTAATTTTTACGTCTCTTTTTATTTCGGATTCTCTAGTCTTGAATGCCTCCCGCTGCTTGAACACAGTTTTATCTGTGAGTTGTTACTCCCAAACCATGTCTTATTTTAGTAAAATTAGCCTTTCCGGAGAGTTGAATTTTTATTCCCAGCACATCCTTCTCATTTTCCAGAACAAATCTAAATCTAACTGGGTTATGTTGACTATATTCAGAATTCTGTACTCCTGTTATGTCTTCCACTCGGCTCATTTCCCAATGTTAGAATGGCCTCTTCATTTGTTGGGCTTCCTGATGACTTGCTAAAAGGTTCTTCTGTATGTGGTACATGGACTGCAGTGGTTAAAGATAGCTGCTCACCACTATCTTCTCAAGGGCAGCTAGGGATGGGCAATAAATGCTGGCCAGCCAGCAACACTCACATCCCATAAGTGAATTTTAGAAAAGTAAGAAGTTTATTCCCTCCCTGTTACTGCCTTATTGTTTTTACTGAAAATTGGTTACACATTTGATCTTCTGCGTATCCATTGGAGGCTTATACTATGCACCAAGGGTATGATTGTTCCTCTTGTGTTTTTAACCACAACCCATTTGGCCTCATTTGATGGCCAAGATATGATTCTACCTCACTGCTGTAATTGATTACCTGATCGATATTTGGATTCCACCCACTCCTCTTATATCACCCGTACTCATCTAAACACTCAAAACCAGGAATGTTAAGCTGACCAATTTTCAGCCAAGTCTCAGTCAAAACTATTGACTTCATCTTCAGATATGCCTGCGCCCTCAGCTCATCTACCTTATTCCTCAGACTTTTTGCATTAAAACGTATTCCATTTAGCATTGACATATGTACTTGCTTCTTTCTTCTCTCGGCTATGCTTCCTGCCTTTCAATTACTTGTGTTTTAACTTCTAATTGCATCTCAGTTTGTCTCCCTTCTGCTGCTTGGCAGGATCCCATTCCCCTGCAAATCTAGTTTAAATCCATCCCAACAACATTAGCAAACCTCCCAATGAGGATGTTGTCTTTCTTGTGTTCAGATGTAACCGTCCAAAATGTTCATTTCCCCCCTCCCTCGAAAATGGTTCCAAAGCCTAAGAATCTAAAACCCTCCTTTCCTGCACCATCTCTGCAGGCCCCTCATTCATCTGCTGTATCCTTCTTCTCCTATGCTCACTCCTGGAAGACTACCACCTTTTGAAGATCTGGTTTTCACTTTCCTACCTAATTCCATAAAGTCTACTTGCCGGCCCTCATTTCTGTTTCCTCTGATGTCATTTCCCCTTCAGATTGCCCCACAACCAATCCATGCCATTGTTCATCCATGCACCCTGAAGGAAATGTACCTTCTAGAATTAAGTCTACAGTCACAAAAGCATCTATCTACCCCCCTCACTGAATAATTGCTGACCACAATTGCTCTTCCATGCTTTGTCCTCCCCTCCTGAGCAGATGGACAACTCTTAGTGTCATGGCCTTGCCTCCAGCTTGCCTCCATAGAGCTACCATCATTCTCACCCAGCACTCTCACCATCTTCTGAGGCTGAGAAATGGATTTCAAGCAAGATGCAATGAGGAGATTTGCTCACTACCTGCCTGGTCCTCCTCCTCCTATCTGACAATCACCCATTCGCTCTCTCCCTGCACTTCTTTAAACTGCAGGGCGACAACATCCTGAAACGTACTATCCACAAACCTCTCAGCCTCCTGAATAAACCATACTGCCCCTATCTGCTCCTCAAGCTCCAAAAGACGGATCTCAAGTTGCTGCATCCAGAGACACCTCATGCAGTTGGTCACATCCAGGATTTCCCACATAGTTCAAGTTTTGCAAGTCATGAGCTTAAGATCTCCGAACATAACTGCATAGAATATGGAGACTTTGCGCTTATTTTGTCTTTGCTCCCACTTAAGTGTAGTAGAGAAAAATTATATATCCCATTTCTGTCTCAGGTCTGCTTCTGGTGTATGTGCATCTCTCTGAGGGTCCTCACTTCTCCCTCTCCTCTCAGTCATGCTGACTGCCTGTCCCTAGTCCTTACCTCAGCCTCTCCTCTCAGTCACGCTGACTGCCTGTCTCTAATTCTCACCTTCTCCTTTCTTGATGCTGACTGCCTGTCTCTAAATCTCACCCACTCCTCTCGGTGATGGTAAATACGTGTCTCTAGTCCTCACTTTTACTCTCTCATGTCAGTGATGTGACTGCCTGTTTCTAATCCTCAACTCACCCTCTCCTTGGTGAATGTTTGGCTTTCTCTAGAGCATTATTGCTGGCATTTATTTCTGAAAAAGGCTGTATTATGAATGACAGCTTCTTGTTGTATGAGATCTGTATCTCCATTTGTTATATTAAATCTATCATTTCCCCACTGTTGCTTGGAGCTCAAGTCAATGTCTCTGTAGCTGCTTCTGCTGTGTGTGATCTGTTTTACAAGACATTTGTTCTAGGTTTCCCTGTAAACCAGCACTCTTTTCATTCAGTTGATAATCCAGATTGTCCAGCTTCCTTTCTTTCTCATTCACCTCTTATATGTGTTAGCTGAGCCAAAGTATCCTTTCAAGACTTTGTCATTCCACAGCTTGGATTTGTTCTCAGCTGGTTGTTCAGTCTTTTCTTCTCACACTTGCAATTTTGCACAGCAGAGAGCAGTGTTCTTAGCTCTATTAATTCAGAAGAAAGTGAAGTGTTTCTTCAGCCTTCAGCCAGAGAACAGTGAATCTTTGGAACTCAGTCTTACAAAGGCCAGTGGAGGCCAAGTCATCAAGAGCATTTAAGCCAAAGATAGATAGGTGCTTGATTGGTAAGGTGATCAAGGGTTATGGGAAGAAGGAAAGAAATGAAGTTGAGAAACATATCGGCCATGATCGAGGGACGGAGTGGTCTTGCTGGTCCAAGTAGCCTAATTCTGCTTGTATATCATACCGTCTTATGGTCTGATCATTCCATTCTTCTTTCATTTTCAGTTCTACAAAAGAGTTTTTTTTTTAAATAGTCCACTGCAGCTATTGATGTATCTCTCTCTGACTGATTACATAAATTGTAACCAGTGTAAGGTCACAACATGCTGGTGGAGCTGTGATTTCTGGTCCAGCAGTGTCTACAATGTAGGACATCGGCAATGTCCAGACAGATCAATTGTACTTGCACTCCAGCCCCATTAATCCTACATATGGAACTGGTGAGCTGTTGTGTGCAGTTTGTAGGTTTCATCATGGCTTCCCAAGTCTGTGGTTGCATGTTCTTCTCTAGAATTCATGAGGATTTTATACTGGCATTTGCCAAAGTCTCAATCTTATCTGGTAACGAATAGTAGCTAGTTTCCCAAGCATGGATAATTTAAAATTTGCACATGCTTCTGCGTGTGTGATAATGTTAATAATTTTCCATGAGATTGACAGTGTGAAAAATGTGTTCACCACTTTTTTTCCTCATTGTAGACATCAGGTTCTAGTTTGTTGATCACTTCACATATATACCTCAAGCGGGATACCAGATGGTCTTTATTGTAGCTGGAAGATACTCCGTCTGTTTAGGTTGGTGCACGCCTCTTTGTAGCTACGTCATCCTTTGTTCTAATGCATTGTCTCTGCCAATAGCTCTTTCTGCGACCCATCTTAAAAAAGCTGGGCAGTTTCTTGGTGCATGCTGAAGGCCACACCTTCCACATGTCTTGTTTTATTCGGGTTTTGTGGTGATCATGTCACCCATGGAGTTTGTACTTGCAACTAGTAAGTTTCATTGACCAGCAGGGGTCACTTAGTACTTCCGTTATTCCTTCAGGAGCTCTTAACTCAAAGTATCTTTAGATTGTATAGCAAATCTTTCTGGAAAGCTTCCATGGAGTGTGAATGTAATCACCAGCTCAACAATTTTGTTCGCTAGCTCTCCATCTGAAAAACTATATAAAGGAATATTTTCTCTGCACCTGCTCATAAGTGGTTCTGTGAATTATGTCGGCTTCTGGCTGAATTACATGAATTCTAGTCAATGAATCAAAGTTTGACTCTGAACTGGTCTTCTAACATGGTCCTTATCTTGAAGAATTCTTTGGTTGTTAATCACAATGTGCTAAGTCTGTGTGGACCTTTGGTCTTAACTCCTGAACAAATTTGAATGGTTTGCTTTTCTGTGCCGGATACACCCAAAGCTATAAACCAAAGCCCTAAGTGCCCTTTAAACATTAAATTGGTAGGAACACAGGAGTAAGCCATTCAGTCCATCAAGTTTTCTCTACCATTTATTGTGATTGTGGCTGATACAATAATACAATACCTTTTAACCAACCCATCTTATAATCCTTGATGCTATTGACAATCAAAACTGCACCAACCTCTGCTTTTAATATACCCAAAGACTGAGCTTCCGTAGCCGTCTAGGATATAGAGTTCCAAAGGTTCAACACAGACTGGGTAGAGAAATCTCTCCTAATCTTGGTCCTAAATGGCATCCTTCTTATCATTAAATTGGGCCCCTTGGTTCCAGACACACCCAACCAAGGGGAACATCTTACCTGCATTTACCTTGACTATCTCTTTAAGTGTTTTGTATGCTTCAGTTTGCCCAATTTCTTTTCAGAGGACAGTCCCACCATCCTCAAAACACGTCTGGGTAGGAGCTCTGCTCTGTCCCATTTTAAATGAGGGAACTTTGTTAACATCCTGACAATATGCCTTTGAATTGCCCTTGGTTCCTTGCTTGCTGTCGATCCAGGAAACACCTTGATCATTTGCCTTTCTCAAGCGAGTTAAACTGCCTTTTTGGTAGGGATTTGTCGGCTTACCAGCAAGCTGTGTTTTCAACGCTAACACTATAATGGGCAAAGAGATTGAGGGTTGTCTCATGCAGTATAGATTGATTCAGGATTGTCGACCATGTGTTGCATCTTAAGTTAACTTGCTGACTATTCACGCACAATGAGTCTTATGAGCACAATATGCTCTACTGCCATTCACCATGCCATGTTAATAATTATTATGATGTGGAGGTGCCGGTGTTGGACTCGGGTGGGCAAAGTTAGGTTATAATCTAACAGGTTTATTTGAAATCACAAGCTTTCAGATTCGAAAGCCTGTGATTTCAAATAAACATGTTGAATAATAATTATCTAACAGTCAGTCATCAGGGATTTATTGACTCTGGGTTAGGTTTTTAAGACAGTAAAATACATTACAAGTTATGAAGCAGACATTATGGCAAAACAACGGAATTGTCAGGCAGAGTCAAACGTTGTGTGCACCCAGCACATCAGTCCTTAAAGGTGAACTCTCAAAGGCAAGGTGTATAAACAACGGACCCCAAGTTGAGCTGTCAATTTCATATCCTCTCCACAAAGATAGCTGCAAACTCCAAAACATTACCTGACCTTTGTCAGTTTTAGATTCAGTTATTCTGATGTATTCCTGGTTTACCTTTTATCTTTCACAGTCTATTGCTGTACACTCATCCAAAAACTCTACTGCCCACATCCAGTGCTGTAGCATCTTCTGTTCATCTACCACTCTTGCCCTCGTCGACTTATATGGATTCTCAGACACTACTGTTTCCAGTTTAAATCCTCCTTTCTCATGTATCATAAAAGCCTCCCTCTCTCTGTCATCTTTCCAGATCTACGACTGCATATTCCTCTGCCAAGTGCCACATCAAGAACTTTCCATTCCTTCAGCTCTGGCCTCTTTCGCATCCTCTTTCCCTTCACGTTGGTGGATTGGCTAGCAGCTGTTTAGGGTAAATCCACACCTTGGAATATCTCCCATAAACTTCTCCACCTCCTTATAAGACTGCCCTTAAACCCACCTCTTTGATCAAACTTCTGGTCACTTTTCCTCCTGTCTCTTCCTCTTATTCAATGTCCATTATATAAAGAGCTTCAGGCCATTTCAACATAATAAAGGCACAATATAATTTGTTGTTGTTGTCATGCACGTGGGGTAAATTTACAAATGTGCGCTCTTAGCTAGCAAACCTGGTCCACTGCAAGCATGAAACAGAGATTCAGATAGACTTTGCCCACAATTTTCCAGCTATTGTACCCAATAATCAGAAAGTCCTAGGCCATGCACACCTTAACTTCCAAGGTGAACGCTTATGTTTTGAGGCTTCTTCCTGCAAATGTGGAAAAATTAACTTCCTCTTCCAACCTGTGAGTAACATCTTGTCTTTAAGGAAAATCCTTCCCTGATTGCAAGTCCTGAAGGACCTATTTTACTGCACTCAGTGAAGTAATATTTACAATTCCTGTGTCTTCTGTTTGGAGAGAGCCTTTAACCTGTTTATAAATTACACTTGCGAAGGAGTCAGACTCCTGAAAGAAGCAGGACCTGTTTGAAAATATAATTTGCACATTGGCTGTTTTCAGTAAAAGCTGAAAAGATTGTTAAGTTCAATAGAAAAACCCCCAGTGACAGCACTCAACTGTACAGATGAAATAGATTTCAATTGAAAATTCTGCTTTGGAGTGCCCTCTAGCAGATAATTTATAGTTAGCTACCTCTCTTCAATGTGATTACTGCACTGTGGCAGTACTTGAATCTATTGTATAAGTTGAACCGTGGGGTAAAATTCTTCACTCCACATCGTTTTCATTGAAGAAATATTCTAAATGTACATCGAGGCCGTTAACACTGCATTAGAATGGCAACAAATCAAAAACAGCTCATTGCTGTAAACTTCGTTGGTATTCTAGTTTTCAGTTACAGAATGCAAAGCAGAGTTTCTTGAGATAAGACCCTTTTAACCACTTGTGTTTGATGCCAAATTCTATTGGTTGTGTTTTAAAAGTTCCAGTTTTACTTATTGTTGATGAAAATTACCGTTGAAACATTTTGCTTAGACTTGTACTCGGTCTTGTCTATTCTCGGCTGGCCAAAATCAAAAGAATCAGTGCGTCAAACTGTAAACACTGGGATTCATGAGGGTTGTTGAACTGATCTGAGTGAGCACAGTGCTGTCAAAATTGTAAGGCTCAGAACTTTGTTTGCTCTGACCAATAGAAGTGAGTTGATTACTGTATGTTATATGGACTACTTCTTATATTTCAGTTATGGCAGAGTCTATGCAGCAGCCGACCCTTACCACCACACTATTGCACCAGCTGCAACATACAGCGTTGGGACCATGGTAAGCATCAAAAATGGCACTTACTATATACTGACATGTTCCACAGAAATAAAGATAAATATGTACTTTGTGGGTGTGTGCCTGTGCAAATACACTGTACCTAGGCATGCACTCACAAGTACACATAAGCTGTATTTTCAATGCATAGTAAGAACTTCCACAGGCAAGTAGCTGAGCCTTTTCAGATTTTAAATTGAGCCATAATTTAAACAAAACACTTACCCTAAAATCTCAGTTATTTTATTAAAGCTGTTTGAACCCCAAACCATGAGGAAACACACACTCAAGCACATGTTTGTACAGTCCTTCCTTTGTAAAATGAACCTTTTTAGACGGACAACACCTTTGGTACTATTAGGTTTTCTGTTCTCGTTACTACAGTAAAGCAGTGTACCCATAGATGTATGTGACATATACACATATGAACCAAACCTACAGATAAAAGAAAGAACAAATCACTACTGATAAAATGGCTACGGCTGTCAATCTGTAGATCTGTTTCATAAAGGATGCACAAGTCACATATGTACGTTTATCCGCAGAGATATACACAGGAAAGCACTGGGAGAAACTACATCCCCACACTGACGCCCAATGTGTGTTTTGTTTATACCAACCAGGTAATAATAATGCAGATTCATAAACTAGTGTTACATTTATTCAAATGTTAAATTGAATTACGTTGAAACATTTACATACCGATAGCAATTGAAGATTTTTTTTTTTATGCCATGAGAAAGTTGTTCATACCCCATGAAGACAATTCCATTTCCACACGTGCTATTCTATTGCAGTGAGATGACAGATAATGTACCCACAGCTTCAGAAAGCGCACATGTAACATAAATGCACATAGATTCAAATATATGCATAAGAACACATGAATGTAATGAAAGTGAATTATTAACCTTTTACTGGGGAACGTGCCTAGGCTTTTGTAGTAATGACTTTGTAAACTCCTCTGGGTTCTCGAATTGGAACAAAAAAGGTAATTATAAAAAATTCCGTAAGACCCAAAAAATTATGTAGTTTGGGAGAAATCTGTTATTAAACAATCTGCTGGCTACTGAAAGACTAGCTAACTTAGACTTGGTCCTCTCTCATCTCTGACATCATTGAATAATCTTCTCATTTAGTATATCTATTAGTAATTTCTTACCTCCTGCCTGCATTGTCTTGTAATTTCAGCATGTCCAGTTAGACAATCTCTTGTTCCCCCACTCATTTTTCCCCCATTTTCTTTCCTCCCCCATGTTAACCTACTGCAATCATGGCATCCTCCTCGTTAGAGAGAGTGGGACGGTTCATCTCAGAGATATCTCCAGGAATGCCGTCAATGCCAGTCCTTGGTTGGCCTACCAGGTAGGGATTAAGCATTGAACTGAACCCAAAATCCAAATGGATTTAATCAAACCAAAGCCAATCAGAATTTTCTCCAGTTTGAATTGATCTTACTTCTGAATTTTTGAAGTCCAAAGAGAAGTCAAATACAAGGTTTCTGGATTTTGTGCAACTGCAACCATTCATTTGATTTTAAGAAACGTTTTCCCCATTGTCTAGAGGGGTTTGGGTGGTTCCCACATTTCCCACTGTAATCCTAACTCTTAGATCAGATAGACCAGCAAGCAATTGCTTATCCTGAGTAATGGCTTGCATGTTGGACCAGATCAGAAAACTGGTCCTTTGCTTGCAAATGTGGAGTGCATGCATATATCTAGGCAGGTCTGATCTCCAGTGATATAATTAAAAGCTGTTTATGTAGATGTGGAAGCTAAAATTGTTGGCACCAGGAAGGATCATCTTCACTCTATTACCCAGGGAACAGGTGAGCTTCATGACCTCTGTGATCAACGGCTCAGGGTCTCAAGAACATGGAACTACATGAATGCACGAAAAATGCATATGAATGATTATGGATTTTATTTGGATTTAAAAAGAGCTTTAACATGACTGTCATAATGCTTGCTTCCACTTCCTGTTCAGATGAAACAGGGAGGTCAGAAATATATTTAAATTAAGAGTGCAGACTATAGCTGGTCAAGTTACTTCCACTTGCAATGCACTTGAGGGAAGGTGAAGATTGTAAGTCCCAAACTAGACAGCTCCCTTCATAAATGCTTTATCTGACATTTCAGTCCTTCCAACACGATATTTGATGATGTCATAGAAGAAGCAAGAGCACTAACAGAAAGTAGTTTTATTTATGAAGATTTTGAGTTGCAAAATAAGGGCTTCTCCTAAACTACAGGTATAACTGCTCTAAATTTAGCAGCTTTCATTTCAGAATATTTTGCTGCATACTGATTCATTTCACTTCTTATTACTTTATATTATTTTTAACCTATTTTTTCATCATGGTATTATACAGTTTTATCATAATCAAGTGTTGAAATGGCAGAATTTTGATTTAAAAGCATTAGATGTGGCTTTGATAACTAAGAGCGAGTGACTCTCCATCCCACCTACTTCACAGTGATGAGTTCTCAACTTTTTTTTTAAATTGGGACTATCCACCACAGCAAGAGAAGAGGAGAAAACAGTTCTTTTTTCTTAATTCAGTCCCTGAGACCATGCCATTCTGGACAATATCATTAGAAGCTATATTGTAGGTGAGGGACCCTTGTGCCCACTGCATCAGTGCAAGGAAGCCCATCATGGATGTGTAGGCAACTAGGGAATTAATTAAAATTTAAGTTATTTTAAAATAATAAAGATGTATGCGTTGACTTGGCTGAATAGCGTGTGAAGGCCTAGGGTTTAAGCATTTTTGGTACACAATTAATGCCAATGTCAGGAATAAATTCATACACACAGATTGTTCTGTCTTTCACCCAGTCTCTTTTCTGCATGTGTGTGTGTGTGTGTGTGTGTGTGTGCCCGTGTGTGTGTGTGTGTGTGTGCCCGCACCTGCGAGCGTTTGGACCTCTCTTCGTTTCTCTCAGTTCTCACACTCACTATAGCAAATAGTTTTACTGATACACGTGGTTTTTAGCTAGCTTTGCAGCCAACATCATTGATGAAAAAAAATTCAATTTTCCATTTTGAGACCCTCAACAAAACAAAACCAAAAACATTAAGATTAATGAATGGTGACTGCGGCGAAACCCTCTGTAGCCGTTTTGCAGAGAGAGAGAGAAAGAAAAAAAAACGCCTGCCACTCCCTTGAGCTTCATCAGCGCAATGCCTTCGTTTAGACAAATGATTTAAATTTGCCGAGGTGACGTGCGTGTGGTTTCAAATCGTGCAAATCTCCGGAGCAGCTGCTAGCTAAAAGCTTTCATTAATTAAGATGATTTTTCTCCCTTCATTCTCTTAATTAGATTTGTGGCTTGTGTTGCTGTAGCATTTCGTACATTAAAAAATATTTATTCGATTTTTTTTCATCTTTGATGTTGCAGGCTAGCCTGTACAGAGGAGGTTACAGTCGCTTCACCCCGTACTAGCAAGAGAAACTCAGAGACACACTAAAACCCAGCAGGGCTAGAAACGTCTTCTCAGAAACTGTGGGGGTTTCGGCACGACATGCAGTAATGTTTTGTGCTGACACTCTCTGGTTAACATGATATTTTTACCTCAGATGTTTTTTTTTTGTGTTTATTACATGTTTTATCTGTGGTGACTGCAATTTTTTTTCTTGAGTTTTGCTCAGTATAATCTACTTTGGAAAATCTCTGATGTATAAACTTCAAAGAAAACAACAGGAAAAAATAGACTCGACAGCTATATTGTTTTCTTTTGAAAATTGGCATCCAACCAGAGAGCTCTTGGTTTTAGGCCGATTTCTCTTTTTTTGCAATTTTTTTTAGTGACTATTAGATTTTCAGGATGTTTGATTTTAAAATCAGTTAAACGAACACAATTCTGTATGAAATGGGATACACGGCTTTAAGGCGATAGTCAGAAAGCAAAACCTACACAGCATATTATTCCTCTTAGTCTAATCCCACTCTAGATTGCTATTAGATTCCCTGTCAGCACCAGACTTCCCACTTAACAGCTAGCCAGTGAGACAAACCTGACTTAAACTCACCACATGTGTGCCTGGTGGATTGAAGTGTCAACCAGAACTGTGATTGAAACATGCTGCTCATAACCATGATTGTGTGAAGTGAGCCTTTTAAAAGCCTTCTATGTTATTCATTTTTAAGTCTAGTTTGATTGATAGAGGAAGGAAACAGTTTATTCACGTAGACAGCCTTGGTCTAACAGTTTCAGTGCAATAGTAGTTGCTTAACATAAATCAAAAGATAAAATGCAATAGGGCTTTCTCACATAGTCATTGCCAATAAAGCAAAGCATGTCCAGTTGACAGTGAAATTTTTATTCATGCCTCATCTGTGGAGGCTTTGTGTAAACATTGCTCACTGTTGCTAAAACGGTTGGAGATAACGCCCAGCCACCGAGCTGATATTGAATTGCACTGGTTTTCTATAGTTCAGCAAATTTCTTCTTGTCGTAAATGGTACCAAACTGGGTGGTCATGCTACAATGAACGTATAACAATCTAGTTAAATGGTACATCACTGAAGCATTCATTCAAGAAAAGATGTGGCAACAGGATATTTAAAACAGCTAGGATATAGATATTTTCTAACAATGGAGGTAACAGCACTTTCCTACCCAGCACTACTGCATTTTTCTACATTCCATTCCTCTTTTCCTCACTGTTTTGGGCTTAGCACAACCCTCATTTATTTAAACACACTATTTATGTCTCCTAAGCTGTCACTTCATTAATTATCATCACATTTTCTTAGATCATTCTGTAGTTGTGACCAGCACAACCTGAAAAATAGTCTGACCCCACCAATTGAAGATGGTTCGGTTACTGGCTAAAGGCATTCAACCATAGATCTGAAGCAATTCTCCCGAAAAGAAATGTAAACTTATTTATTTGGCCATTTAGTAAAGTTAACAGTTTTTAAAGGTGTTCCAATTATTCAGAAACTGTTCCTGACAAGTAATAGAGTATTGCAGGACAATATATAACAAAATTATTCACATTTGCCAATTCTACAACTTTCTCCTAAGGCAACAGACAGGTATTAATTTGACACGAATCTTCAAAATCAGAAATTTCAGTCCTTCATTCACAACTTGCATTTATGCAAGTGGTATTGCCTGATTCACAGAAATTTGTTGTAACTACAATTTGTTAAATGGAAGTCATTTGCATGATAAGCACTTTATCACCTTAAGAGGAGGTTTCTGGCATCTCAGATAGGCATGTTTACTAAAGAGAACTGTCGAAAACATTCAAGGAAAGAATTAACAGTTTATATTTTTCTTGGTGCAATTAGTATTGCAAGCGCAAGATTGTGTATAGTTGTTAGAAAAATCATTATTCAAATTTGAGAAAGGCTAGCAAACAATGAAATGAAAGAAAAGTCTTTCCCAATGGAATGTTATATCTGTTAGCCTTAAGTATTGTTTTTATATAACAAATGCAGCTCTCTGAGGTCTCCCTCAAGTACTGAATGCCCCAGCTTTTTCCAGTGCACATTTTTATATTTTTTTAAATCATCTATTGTCTCCGGGGAAGGTTCCTAATATGTGAATTGTGTACAGAGATTAGATTATTAATTACAATATGAGATTGGGGCTGTGTGAATGAACCAAAAAATCGTATTCTATTTTATTTCTGACATCTCTGAGGATTAACTGGAGCAGCATATATTCTGAATGTTGTGTAGGTTTCATAGTGAGATGAAAGGTGACATAATCAGAACTGAGGAGTTACCCTAAGAACTGTTGTGTTTTGCTTGCTTTACAGGTTTGTTTTATTGTTAATGTGGTTTATTTTAGATTTGGTTTTCTTTTATTTTCCTGTCAAAATATGTTCTGTTACATTACACTCCAAAACCATTGCAATATGGTGTATTATAGGTCAACCTGACTCAAGTATTTAAAACTGAGTATTTATTATGATTAGTAGCATATGACTGTCTTCGTATATGTAGATTGAAATGAGTAGGAACAGACTTAGAAAATGGTATTCATCCTTTTATACACTTTCAATATGTGCACATAAGTATTCCATGGATCATTTTTATATTGCAAAAAGAGAAAAAATAGCTTTAAAAAGGCACTGTTTATACTTTTTGGGGTAAAGAAATAGCTAACATCTTTATAAATGTTTACTTATGAAATATCATGTGAATTGTGTGCTGTAGAAAATATATTACAATATGTGTTAGCTGTAAATTCCACTGGATAGAATTAAAGTGGGGTTAATACTCGGGGAAACAATCAACAGAATTTTGAATTACCTTCTTAAAATACTCTCTTGACAAATTTATTCCACACATAGGATCAACTCTTCTGATTCTAGGCTGTATTAGTATTATTATGGTAACATTTTACTGTAATTGCGTTGACTTTAAGAATTTATTTCTAGCTGTGACTGCAAACATACTATCATTCCTTGGAGCCTATTGTCTTCACGAGATTTTGCTTTCTTTGACAGAAACCCAGCTGAACTCATCTGGTCTTGCTTGCACTTGTGGTTTTTATGTTTCACCCAGTATATTCTTATACGCTTTTGACAGTCTCACTATTCACATGTTATATGGACTTATTCAAATAAGATGTTCAGAGTTAACTCTTCATTGCTGTTTTTATTTATTGATTTTTCCATGTTTGAGTTAGTGGGGATAACTTTGACAAGCAAGCAATATTGGAACTGCTAAACCTATTCCAGAATAGGAAAGACAAGCCATGAGTATAGCAAGCAGTCAAGTCAACGTTGTCCATTTTCCTCTACCATCCAAAGTCAAATTAAGTCTTACATTTATGCCCTAACTTTCCCTATTACTGTGCACGCCTGTAAATATGTGCACATGTTGATGCATTCTAACTATGATTATCCTTTGTACACTGCACAATGTTATTTGAATATATATTTGTTTTACATGCGGACAGGGCACACTAGCCCAATGTTCGTGACCATACCAGAGTTTGACCATGGGAGGAATGGACGGATGGTTACATTCACGAGGTAAGTGTCCATTCCTCTCGATATGTTTCACAAAAGTGCACACACCCCTGAGTTGTTTTGTGTGCAGGAACCCCAAAAGAACCACATAAAATGCCCAGTAAACTCAGCATAGGAGCTGTGTGAGGAAGTCCTACATATAATGATTAACATGACAGGAGAAATATCTTCTGCAGTTTTTCCAGCCAGCTTTCTGGCAACCTGTTGTCAATCACGACTAGTGATGTACTACCGATGTGTGATGTCAGTATCTAAGTGAAAAGTTGGCAAGTCTTTTTTGTTCTTCGCATTTTTGATCATATATTCTCTGATTGACAATTGTCTTGCACAGAAATATGCCCTGTAATATTGTTATCAATATGGCAATACACAGCATTGTGTGAGAACTTGATTCATGTTCTAAACCATTAAACATTAACTATGTTCAGAACACTGGAGATTTTTTTATCACCAAAAATAATCATTTTCTCATCACAATGACCTACTGGCAAACAACCCACAAAAAAAAACATTTAATAGTTTTTAAATTGTAAACCTTTACAACTAAAATGGGTTGTAATTCTATTTTAATAGATTATGTAAATAGATCAGCTTGAGTGACGGACCAGAGTCAGTTGTGGACAAACTTATCCAATCAGCCTTGTTGACAGAAATATCTATCATACTAAATGCCTGACTGTTGGCATATTCTGTACCTGAGAAAGATGTAGGTCATCATAACTTTGGAATGGTATTTGTATTTCAACACAATAAAACAATTAAATGATCAGCTCACTGCACTCATTACTATGACGTAATAGAAATAATGAAAGATTGCTAAAACGAAACTTTTATGTTTTGGCCGATTATCTATTCATGTTTGTAAGATTGTCCACCAAGGGCTAACGAGACATGAGTAACATTTTCCCCAACTTTCACAACTTTTTTTTGCCGAATTACCAGGTCATTACAATGCTAAAAATGTTCTTTTTGAGCCCTTCACATAGATGGTGATCTGTCATTGTACAATGTAAAGTTACTGTCGTGCGTGTGTCACAGCAGCACACAAAAGTTCTTGTCCGCACAACACCGTAAGAAGAAAAAACATCCTACTGTGTGATTTAATTTGTCAAGTACACAAAATTTATCTTTCAGAAGCACTAAAAATAGCAAAAGATGACAAAATTGACTGAGAAAGGTAACTGAAATTTCTGTTGCATTTCTTGTTTCTCCCTTTCTCAATCTGGTACAAAAATAGTTTTTATCAGGAGCAGATTTGTACAGAAGTTCATCATTGTTGTTGTTAGAGTTAACTAATGTAATAATAACGTAGGGTCCATAATATTAACCTTACCTTGCTGGCTTTCCATTTACATCTTCAAGCTATTTTAAAAGATTTACTGTATATGCATTTCCCATAAA
The DNA here is from genome assembly GCA_024137785.1 of Ginglymostoma cirratum. Taxonomy (NCBI): domain Eukaryota; kingdom Metazoa; phylum Chordata; class Chondrichthyes; order Orectolobiformes; family Ginglymostomatidae; genus Ginglymostoma; species Ginglymostoma cirratum. The sequence goes on from JAHRHZ010000082.1 coordinate 519,060, forward strand.
TATGTTGAGATTAGTGTTTGCTTTAAACACTTTCTTGCTAAGCACTTTGATAAACTACAGCCGCATCTCTTTGCTGCAAATGTTCAAAGACAACTGCAATGAAAAGGGGTCACAAAATATTCTTCTAAATATTTGCAATCTGCAACTTATAAAGTGTCTTTATTTGTCCTTAATAGCTAGCACTCCCGTTTCAGGGCTTAATTACCTGCTGTCCTTCTAATATGTAAACCATTAAATCTACACAACTGTCTATATACAAATCAACAGTTGTAATGTCCTGGCTTTATTTATATTATTAAAAATAATACAGAATATCTCTCTATATGGAGGACAATGTATTGTAGTGTGCTAAAACAATATCCGTTTATATGTGGGACTATGGTTCAAATAAATCCCAGGCAGTCGTGAGAGGACTAAAATGTTCTTTTGTTTAATGGTAGCTGGGTGGTACAGTAAGTTGGCTCTGGGACCTGATACAAAATATGGCCAGACATAGCTTTTCGGAACATGAACATCAGTGAGTTTGGTCAATTTCTAAGTAACTTCCAATTATCTTAACTCAAGAAAAGCACAGTTATTTCTTAATCAGCAATTTCTTTCAAAAAGGATGTATGACTTAGGTTGAGATGCACCAAAGGTGAAATGCAAATGGATTGCAACTCTGCATCTGACTTAAATTTGGTCATAACTTGAAACTGTTCAGTAAGATTGCTGAGTACAAAAGGAGAGAAAAATATTTTTGCTTTCCTGTCCCACATGTGGAATAAAATGTTCACATACACCGTGCTTGAAACATTGCTATATATTCAAAATGAATTATTAATCCATTCATGTTACTTAGAGGATAAATTGCTATTTCAAATTTAGTAAAGATTTATTGGTTAATAAATTTATCAGAATTATCTCCAAGCCAAACTGTGCAAGTTCTTTCCTTCGTCTTATATTCTAGTGACTCTGGCATGACACAGGTGCACTGTACTAAATGAAGGGCTCAGAAGCTGAAATCTACGGATTCTGGGAATGTAGAACCTTGTGCCACACCTTCAGCAAACAAGATGTGGAACGTACGCAAGTACTGCCATATGGAAAAGAATTGTACGTTGTATACCATGTGTACGCTCAAACTCCTCCTTTTTATAATTCCACTTGTATATAGCCCTTTAGCTGCCACCCTTGTGCAATAGATTATAACACACCCTGATCTTCCATCTCATTGAAACCAGTGAGAATGTCTTGGGGCAGTAACACAGCTTTCGCCCAGTTAAGTGCATTTTTGTTATGCACTAAATCATTCTTGTTGTTTTCAATGGGAGTAAGAGGAATTGACAGCTCTCAACATAAAATAGTGGCAAACAAAAAATTAAGCAAAAGAAATGTAAACATTTCAAAAATAAGACTCTCTTTTTAGGACTTTCAGCGTCCTAGAATGGAAACAGGTTGTGTTGTATAAGATTTTAAAACAGCCTGACGTTTCAGGACTCAAGAGGCCCTCATTGCTCCCCTTCCCATCCCTGGATTCTGTGGTATCCTTTTGAACTGCAGAACTGTACAGCCCTTGATGTTATGATGCTGCCTTGGTCTAGGGTATGCTATTATGATGCTGAGTTAGTAATGTCCTAGTTTCAGACCTAGGACCTTTCGCATCTCAAAAGTTTGATTAGTGCCCTCTTGGCCTAAGTATTCCTAGCTTTGCCTGGCCTTTAGCGATCCAGACTTCAAACTCCACAAAACTATCATTTTTCCGAGCCAAACTGTCTGCAATTCCATCTCAATATTAAAGACTATTTTGTTCAACCCTTGTGTCCTCACACTCTCAGTCCTGGAACTGCATGTTGTTTAATATCCTGTTAGTACCTCATGTGCTTTTAACTGTCTATATGCCGTAGGTTCCTAATTTCTTGCTCTCTGCTGCTGCTCTGGTAGATACCTGCTGATTAGAGAGCTGTAGTTTAGACCTCTGCCTTCCTTTTTCTGTCATTCTGTAAGCTTCTAATGTGATTCAATTAACAATAATCCTTAATAAAGATTGTTTCTTTCTTCAACAAAAATAATTGTTCTGAATATTTTATAAGATAGCACTATAGGACTGGGAATAATGTTAGATCATGTAATCAAATGGCAATATATTTATAGCAAAACACAAGACATTTAGGGAAAAAAATTGTCGCAACATGTATCAAAGCTACTAACATATCAATATACATCGTTATCATGGTGCTGTGCAAAATTTCAATATCTGCATAACAATAATTTTCAAGCAAAGTAAAACATACAACAGTATCCTTAAGATTTCTAAAATAATTTGAAGATGTAAAGGAATTACAGTTTCAAACAACAATAAACAGAAGATACACTCCTTCCAAAAATTAGTTGTGTTCATAATAAGAAACTGGGTAAACGAGTTGAGAAAGAGAAACAGGAATGGACAAAGTCATTGGGAGTTATTGATGGTAGTTGAAGAGGAATCCAACACCAGCTCCACATTAAATGTATCTATCAGTTATAGATTTTGGAGGGAAGCTTATTGTAGTAATAGACAAAAACAATTTGAAAGAATAGAAATGATCACCAAATTAGTAACACAAAGAAGATCTTCTAATCACTATTACAATTGTCTTACAGCATGTGAATGGACATTAGTTAGTAGGAATCATCATTTAAAATGTTGTGGAAAGCCAATTATAGATGATATGCATCATTACAAGAGAAAAGAGCAACTACAGTCTATCTGTAAGACTAAGAAATACAGGGGTGAATCAATACCCAGACCTCCTCCAATTCTCCAGTCCTGTAGTCTATTAAAAATTTATTCAATGTTTATTTTCTCAAGAAAAGATCATTAATTTCTACTTCTACAAAATTAGGTATTTGTAATGGAACAGTTGAGATGATGTGTAATCAATCTTTGGAATAACATACACTGTAATGATATGAACCTTTCCCTAAAGGGAAGAAGGAAGAACTCACCATTACAATATTTAGTTTCTCATTTCTTTGAGCTTTTAAGAAAAGATTGATGTCTGCAATGTTACCTAAACTGAGTGTTAATGATTTCTGAGTATGACACATCACTGAGTAAGCCAGTGAGATAATGAACAATGATGGGAATAAAAACTTTTGTTTTTCAAAATTTGAATTGATTTATTATAAAGAATTAGCTATGATATTTTTGAAATTACTGGGAAGAGGATTACATTGACAAATAAATAATACTGCAGATTCATTTTCTCTAAATGACTTAATGTTTCAGTCAGGCGTAACGATTGGAATTTCTAAACTTATGACACAAGCCAAATGAATAAAATTTCAAAGCCAAATCTCAAACAAGACAAAATACATGATCATATGAAATGATTGTTCTGATGCCATATGGCTCTAGCAAGTCTCTCTTTTGTCATCTTCAGTAACTTGTGCATTTGGAGAGTATTCAAACATGAAATCACCATTTGAGGAATCAATTCAGATCAGTTCAAGTATCACTATATAAAGGGGGGAAATTAAAACACTGTTGGGGACCACTGGTCTCGGGAGTACTATTTTTTAAGCTACTCCGCATTCTAAGGTACGGAATTGGAATTAAAACCCATAAACACATTTCAGATAAGATAATATGCAGGATGCCAACTTAGTGAGGGGTTTGTGGGCACACACCTAACAACTGCCAGTAGCATGAAGAGCAGACAGAATATGACCTTAACCAGTGTGCAACTTGAACATGACACTACTGATGCTATGTTCAAATAACACACTGCAGAAAATGCTCTCTCTTAACCACACACACTTGAGCGTGACGTTAAATGGAATACAGAACTTCTCCACCAGTGGTTTTTCAAAGAAACACAAACTACTGGAATGTTAGCTGCTGAAGTATTTCTGCTGCTGCTGACGCAATTGTATATATTTTTGGATGTTTCCTACACTACACTGAAGTTTAAGAAATATACAGAGTGGTGCTGACATACTTGTATTTTCATTTCTCATCTCATTCAAACATACAGAATTCCTACACAACTTGACAGAAGAGAATGAGGAAAGGATGGTTCCACTGGCTGCGGGGATTACAGCCTGGGAACACAGTCTCAGTATAAGAGGCAGAATAAGAATAAGAGGCATTTAGGACTGAGATGAAGAACTCTTCACTCGGAGGATGGTAAATCTTTGGAAATGACTACTCAAAAGGATCGTGGAGGCCTTAGTCTTTGAGTATGCTTAAGGCAGGGATGGGTAGATTCCATGCATTAAATACATCAAAAGGATATTGGTATTGTGCAGGAAAAAGGCACTGAAGTAGAAGATCAGCCATGATTCCATTGAGTGGCATTGTAGTTTTCAAAGGTTGAATAGTCTATTCCTGTTCCTATTTTATTATTTTCTTATTTAATACCTCGTGCTGAATTCAGTTGTTTCCAAGGATGGGTACCCTGATAGAGCTTACACTGGAAATTAAGTAGGTTTGAGAGAATGAAGAGAAGCCAAGGTCAGAAATCTCACAACACCAGGTAATATTCGAGATAATAGGTACTGCAGAAGCTGGAGAATCCGAGATAACAAGGTGTGGAGCTGGATGAACACAGCAGGCCAAGCAGCATC
>JAHRHZ010000082.1:533798-570265 GCA_024137785.1 Ginglymostoma cirratum
CATGGACAAGGAGAACCACGACTTCGACTGGGACAACACCAAGATCCTGCAACAGGCTAGGCGGAGATAAGCACGAGAATTCCTAGAAGCATGGGACTCCACGAAGCATACTCTTAATAAGCACATTGAACTTGACCCCATATACATTCATTATGAAGGAAAACCGGAAGTGAGGCAATCCATCGCAACGGACCCCAGAGTTTAAAAAACAGGCGGGAAAACACACCGACGCTTTGTCAGAGGCTGCACTGAGGATGTTACCAAGCACAGTAACGAAACGTCTGCGGAACAACAAACCAGCTCGGCGAGCCAACCAACCTCAACACCCACAACCTGAGCTACAAATCTACTCCAAAACCTTAGAAACATATAAAATCCTGATGGGACTGGGCACCTAGATGCGAGAAGAGTGTTCTGAATATTGAGGTCATAGTCCAAGAATAAGGGGTAGGCTATTCAGGACTGAGATGAGGAAGAATTTCTTCACTCAGAGAGATGTGAACCTGTGGAATTCTGTGGAGTTCATTAGATATATTCAAGAGGGGGCTGGACGTGACCTTTGTGGCTAAAGGGATCAAGGGATATGGGGAAAGGGCGGGAATGTAAACTGAGATTGCATGATCAGCCATGATTGTATTGAATGGCGGTGCAGGCCCAAAGGGCCAAATGGCCTACTCCTGACCTACTTTCTATGTTTTTATGTTTCTAACCTCTCTTGACATGACAATTCCTCCGTACCTGGTATCAGTCTGGTGAACATTCTCTGGACTGCCTCCAATACTGGTATATCTTTCCGTAGATAAAAGGCCCAAAACTGTTCACTGTTTTCCAGGTGTGCTGTATATTGTCAGAAAAACTTCCCAACTTTTGTATTCCATTCACTTTGAAACAAAGGGTAAATTCATTGTGTTCCTATTACCTGTTAAACATATACACTAGATTTTTGTAGTTTATGCATGAGAACTCCCAAATCCAACTATGCTGTAGCTTTCTGCAGTATTTCTCCATTTAGTAATATTTAGCTTCTCTATTCTTCCTGACAAAGTGTATTACCTCACATTATATTCCATCTGGCAAGCTTTTGCCCACTTAACCTGTCTTGTCCCTCTACAGAATCTGTATGTCATCCTCACCACTTGCCTTCCCACCTATTTTTGTGTCATCTGCACACCTGGCTACAGAACATTCACTTTCTTTGTCCATGTCATTAATCCATATTGTACATAATTGTGGCCCCAGCACTGATCGCACTCCACTGGTTACTGATTCCTATCCTGAAAATGCTCCCTTGACTCAACATTCTGTCTTGTATTAGTTAACCAATCCTCTATCCATACTAATATATTTCCTCCAACAACATGGGTCTTAGCTTATTAAGTAGGCTAACATATGGTATCTCAGCAAACACCTTCAGGAAATCCAATATATTACACATACTGCTTCCCCTTTATCGTGCTTGTTACATCCTCAAAAGAATTCTTATAATTTTGTCAGGCAGGATTTCCCTTTCATGAAGCCATACTGACTTTGTTTGATTATGTTGTGTATTTCTAAATACATCGCTATTAAATGCTTTGTAATAGACTCTAACATTTTTCCAGTAACAGATATTAAGTGAACTGGCCTATAGTAACCTATTTTCTGTTTCCTTCCCTCCTTGAATAAAAGGTATTGCATTGGCAATTTTCAATTCTCTGGCACATTTCCAGAATCTAAGGATTCTTGGGAGATCTTTACCAGCATATCCATTATCTCTGTAGCTATTTCTTTTCATATCCTAGGATGCATCCCATCAGGTCCAGGGGATTTATCATTCTGTCATCCCATTAGTTTCCCTAGTTCTCTTTCTTTAATGATAGTTATTGCATTTATATCATCTCCCATTTTTGCCACTTGATTATTTAGTCATTTTGAAATATTAGTATTGTCTTCTACCCTGAAGATTGATACACAATATTTATTTAACTTTACCATTTCCTGGTTCCCCATTATCAATTCTCAACCTCATTGCCTAAGGAGCCTATGATCACTTTGACTTCTCTCTTCCTTTTTATACATTTAAACAAGGTCTTGTTCCTCTTTATATTACTTGCAAGTTTACCCCCAAGGTTTATTTACTCCCTCTGTTACTTTTTTGATTTTTTTTGTTGTTTTTTGAAAAATCCCCAATCCTCTTGTTTACCACTAATTTTTGTCACGTTGTGTGTATTTTTTTTCTTCAATTTGATGCTGTCATTAACTTCCTTGGTTCAACATGATTGGCTTATCCCCTTCCTAGAATCTTCCTTCTCACCAGGATATATCTTTTTTTGGTGAGCCATGAATTATTTTCTTAAATTTCTGCCATTGTTCCCTAACCACCTTTGTTGCTACCTCCATTTCTAGTCTATTTCAGCTAGTTCTGCCCTCATTCTTTTGTAATTATCCCGATTTAGGCTTAGAACATTTGTTTTTGACACAAGTTTCTCAAATCTGAGAATGTTTTCCAGCTAACATGGTTTATCGTTTAATTTATCACTTATCATTTGGCAATACATGACTAAATGAAGACATCATGGCTACTCACTTGACTTTTCTGCTTTGTTTCCAATTAAAGCTGCCAAATTCCACCCTTTATTTCAAAGTCGCCAGCACATGCAACCCTGCTTGAGCAATCTTATTTGACAATATCTCCTTGGTCAATATGTTGACATGCATCCATGTGGGAAAGAAGAAAGTTCTCCACAAATACAATCCAACTTGAAATATTCATTGACTTGCTCACTGATTAATTACTTTAGTAAAATCGAGTGTCTTCAGAAACTTTCCACGTGTCACACAACAGGCTTGGGTTTTCCCAAATGTCATATACATTTGCACTCTTTGTCAGTAACTTGGTTTTCGAACTGAAACTGATTGTCAGCATTTTGCTTAGAGCAGTACCTTGACAATGTATCACTCTCTGCACCCACCAAAATACATTGATCAGAAAACCTTCCAGGGCTGGAGGATGTAACGTTTAGGTTTTAGCCTGGAGAAGAGGTATGATTACTGTCACTTCAACCAGATCTCTGCTGCACTGGGATCATGCCCCATTGAGATTGAACTCACAATATCTGGGTGAGGAGGGCAAGCACAGGTTACCTGCTTGTCCATTATCCAGTGTGAGGGGTCACAGAAGTTCCTGCACTTCCATTGGAATTTCTTCCCTTTATGCCTGTGAATAGGGTTTAACACTTTGTTTCTCTTACGTGATATATCCTTTCATTAAAATTGTATCATTAATTATTGGTATTTGCCATTCTTTGTTACTACATTTGTTGCTGCTAATGTGCATACTCCTAGATGTACTCAAGCACAACCTTCTGGAATAGTGCACAAAGCTACCAACTGAAATAATGAACTCAGCTTCCAAGTTGAGCTCCTATTTTAGAGTTTTTGTTCATCATGAAGCTGTTGGCTGAGAGCAGGACTATTGACTAAATTCTCATCCTGTCTGTTGTGTCAAGTCCTGCAAACCTGATTGACATATATTCCAATGGGAAGTTGAAGGTTTCTCAATAAATGTGATTCTTTTTTCTGTGGTCAGTAGAAGTTACGTTTTTAAGGTATTGTTTTTTATGGAATTTATTATTTCATGAGGATTAATTTCAGGATTTTTAGAAACCCTGGTTTAGTGGGGTTTTTTTTGCTTCAAAAGGATCGGAATTTGTTGGGAACTATAATGCTCCTTCAGACATATAGCTTGATTCACCTCAAGCTGAATAAATTCCACCTGTATTTTCCAACAGAAATGTACTCACTGGTCTCCGTTGACTCTTGGACTGACAACGCCTTGATTTTGAAATTCTCATCCTTGTTTTCAAGTGTCACAATGATCTTTCCTCTCCACATAACCCCATCCAGTCCTATACACTTGCAGCCCTATAACCCCTTCCAGCCCTATAACCCCATCCAGCCTTGTAACCTCCCATGATTGTAATGCGTCTACAACTTTGCCATTATCCACATTGCCAATTTTAGTCACTACATCACTGGAGGCAATAAATTTAGCTGCCCAGGCCCAGAGCTCAGAAATTCTTTCCCTTTATCTCTGTTTCTCGACCTCTCTCTCTCTGCCTTTAAATTATCATTTAAGGCCCTGCTTTTAGTCATCTATGCTCATACCTCCTTATGTAGCTTGCTTTCAAATTGTTTTAGAAAGCATCTGTGAAATTTTACTACACTAAAGTCATTACATAAATGCAAATTGTTGTTTTTAATGGGTCAAATGTTACTTGCTTTCTTATATTTTTATATGAATCATTAAGACTTTTGGATAGCATCTTCCAACAGTGGCTCTTACCACCTAGAAGAACAAGGGCAGTGGATACAATGGGAACACCATCTGAAAGTTCACCTCCAAGCCACCCAGCGTCCTGACGTAGAACAATAACACCATTCCTTCACCATTGCTGGGTCAAAGTCCAAGAACTCCCTCCATAATGTCATTATGGGTATGTCCACACTAATGGGATTGCAGCACTTCAAGATGGCAGCTGATTACTGCCGTCTCAAGGATAATTAGAGTTTGGCAATTCAGATGCAGACATTCTGTGGAAGAATTAAGAGAAAAATTCATTCCTTCTCTTGGCAAGGACCCCCTTTATCATGTATCCTCCTGATAATTTCTAACTGCACTCGCTAATGATATCTTGAAAAATACTATCCTCCGACTAACTAATGCAAACGCCTCAATGTTGTGCCTGTACCTCTATACACATTTGTTTAAACTCAGTCTGATTAAACATGTTATGCCACACTTCTGTGGCCATCACATCCCAAGGGAGGGCTTGAATCCAGGCCTGCTGGTCCAAAGAAAGGGACACTACCATTGTGCCATTACAGCTGTAATAAATGCACCTTTAAAGGCAACTTCACAATATTTCAAACGGACTCTGTGCAGCCTTGCCCTTAGAATTAATGGCTTCAAATCAATATTTACAATTCTTGACCAACAGGGAGCATGTTTCCATTTATTCTCAAAAAAAGTTAGCTGCTCAGACCACTTACCTTGAGCCAATTAGCCTGCATCCATTCTAACATTAATCCATAATTCATATCTAGGAAATGATGTGCTGGAACATCAAGTGTCCTAGTTCCTCCCAGCCTAGAACACAGTTTTGTTCTTAAAGTTACATCACAGTATCTGGCCTTAAAGAGTCATGCAATCTAATGTTTTTCAAAGCTTAAGTGTTTATACAACACACATTTGCTAGCTTTACCCACATTAAATACACAAAACTGAAAAATATGTGGCACTGAATTGGATTCTAACAACTTGGACTGCATCGGTTCAAGAAGATAGCTCATCACCACTTTTTCCATTATCTTTCGACTCAGCGTCAACAGCCTCAAGGTGAAGCCCAACACAGACGAGACACTAGGTGCTGGCAGGGATTAGGTTGGAAGGACTGTTATTCTGACCGTCTTATTTCTTTAATTTTCTTTTCCAAAGAATTTGTGCTTAAGAATCTATATCAAGGTACCCGAGACGTCGCCATAAGTGATGACTTCTAAACTTTCCACTGCTCTCCTATGAGTAGGAGTGAAAATAAAGCTAATTCTAATCCTAATTATTATTATAATTGTAGTTCTAATTGGAGATGGGGAGCAAGCTCTGGCCCAGCCGGTGGTACCATACTTTGTGAAAGAACTTTTAAAAACTATTGTAGTATACTGGAATCCCATGTAGACCAGAGAATTAGGGACAGCAGGTCCTCTTCCCCAAAGAACAGTAATGAATGAGTTAGATTTTGAGCAACAATTGAGCAGCAATTAAAGTTAGTGTCTTGTGCCAATTCAAAACTAACAATCCATTAATTTCAATTGTTACAACCTGCCTGTGGGGGGATTTGAACTGACAACTTACATGTTGTTTTTCCAGTGATGTAACCATTGGTTTACTCTTCAAGTTTATCAACAGTGTTTTCTCTCATTAATCAAACCACTGCAAAGTAGTCTTGATTAAATAGGCAATTAAATGAAATCAGAAAACAATAAATAGCAATGTACACACATTTACATTTATGATATATTATCTATTTATTTCTGTTAGATCTATGAAGGGGAAATGTGACCATTCTGGAAAATGAACATTTCAATAATTTATTATCTAATATTGTCAGATTATCTGTTGTAATGGTTAGCAGTTGTGCCCCTGAAGTGGGTTGACAGTGTGAAACTGGTGTATTCATGACAGGAACTTGACATTTATATGTAGTTTATGTTACTATAGTTTAGTTCCTAATACACTGAGTTGAGCCTCCCAAAAATAATATAATCAACCTTAACAGATCTCAGCCTCAAAAACCTCTCATCCCAAGATTTATTTAACTTCACCTGTCCAGTCCATGGGAGAGAAAGTGTGAATAATTTATTTCATATTATTGGTAGATGTTGACATATGTACCACACTCTAACAGCTACTCCATCTAAAAGGGTGTATCTTTTCTTTACAAAATGAGATTGTAACTATGAATACATTGGTCCTTTTAAGGCATTTTTTTTTAATTGAGAGAAAGATTTAGTGATCAGCTAAGCTAAGACTGACAGATCAGGCCGAACCCATGAGTTGGATCAAAAAGACGGCATAAAGGATTGTATCACAAAGGAAGGGGTTGTGGGTTTGTAACCTATCTCTCTACATGGTGAATCCCTGATCCTGAAGAAGTGCTGATCAGGGAACAGACGCTTCTTGAACTGGGAAGGAACATCACAGGTAGGTCTGTCACACACAACCTCAGCAGTTGTATTCCGGTCCGTTGAATGTTAATTTGCAGAGTAAAAAAGTAACCTTCGTCTCTCGGCTTTTATCCAGCCTATTTTACTCGCATGCTTCTTATTGAAAATATCATGTAAGAGTTCACAAATTTTTTTGTCGAATTTGATGCAGGTCTAGGTAAGGATCTATGAAAAGAAAGTGAACTGTGTAATGTGTATTGTTTAATGTATGTCCTACAAAGACATGATCTCTTTCTTTGGCTGTGAATAGAAGCCTTGCCAAAATTAAATTACTATGAGCACAATCAATTAAAGAATTTTACCCACCAAATGCTATATCCAAATTTTTGCCCGTTTTGCTCAGTACATGTTGCATTCCAAAGCACAGGAAATTAAGAGTAATGTTTGGTCAGCGTGTGTCATTCAGCAGGAATTTTCAAAAAGTTGCAGTTGAGATCACAGTTCTTTGAGGGCAAAAGAAGTGAACAATTTGTTAAAGACAGAAGTGTGCCCATTGGTGGAAATGAGCTGCCACGCCTCTTCACAGCTTTCTACACCCCTGCTGTGCAGATTATTGAGCATTTTCATAACATCCCTCTTGTACGGAAGCAGGCCAATCAGCCCATTAAGTCCACACCAACCCTCTAAGCAGCATCCCTCTCAGACCCACCCTATTCCTATAACCCTGCATTTCCCATGACTAACCAACCGAACCTGCACAATTTAGCATGGCCAATCCACCTAACTTGCACGTCTATGGATTGTGGGAGACAACCGGAAGAAACCCGTACAGGCACAGGGAGAATGTGCAAATTCCACACAGATGGTCACCCAATGGTGGAATCGAACCCAGGTCCGTAGAGCTGTGATGCAGCAGTGCTAACCACTGAGCAACCATGCTGCCTTTTGCTTGTTGACACTTTATTGCTTCAGGGGGAGCTATGCGCAAAATGTCAGCATTCCATTTCTCACTTCACCAGTACCAAATTACACAGACCTTTAAAGCTGTGGCAGATGAGATAGTACAGTTTGTCTGCTGGGAGTCCATGAGCACAATACCAAACCTTGCAATGATGCTTTGACAATACAAATGAATAACATTCAACGCTGTGGTGTTCAGTCATAAGAGTTGCTTTGTTGTGTTTTATCTTCTTGGACTGCATCCATGTATTCATCTTCAAACTAAAACTTTTATTTTCAATGCAATCTGTTTGCCCACCTACTGGCAAATTCCTGCTCAGGACATCAGACTTGCCTGATCTAGTGTCACGGAAGCAAGTCATTACATCGTTCCAGTGATTTTGCTTCTGGCATGCAGGTTATCAGGTAGCAGTACGTTAGCTGCAGGAAGATGGAAAGCTAGAGAATATACTTACATATTTTTGCCTGTGCTTTGAAAGTTCTGAGCTGAAATATGTCTGCAGATAAAGACACAATTGTCATTTGTATAGTGCACAGTTCAGATTTATCAAGGCATTGAAGACCCCATAAAGGAAAGATGCATGTAGCCAGCTCCAGATCTGGGGCTTTGGATCACAGGTTTCTAAATGTAATTGAACAATTGGACAGCAACTGGGGTCAGTCAGAGGTCAAAACTGTCAAATATGATCTGTTGACAATTCCAGAGAAAAAAAAAATTAATTGCTTGCTGAGAACTATTGGCATGATGTCAGCATGATGAAAAGTCTCACAATAGCATAGTCTGTCTTTATTACCATTCCCACCGTTAGCCAAACTTCTGCACCACTGCTCCTGTCCCACTGAAATAAAGTTGTCGAAAGACGGTGAGCAGGGGACAGACAGGAGCTGCCTGAGAGCTCAAGCTTAAGGTGCTTCACTGCATGTAAACTTTAATGAGATTGATGATTAGTGCTTCTGGTTCGGTCCCTCAAAGGACATGGAAATCTCATGAAAAATACAATAGGCTTTGAAACATTCATAAGATCTATCTCTCTGTTTAGCATGTGTTTGCATTTAACCGTGAAGTGAAGAAATAAATATAGATCTGAAATATAATCAAACATTTCTGTACATAATTGGCATAGCTATGTTGACTGGCATTTATGATTAATTAAGCAATAAAATACTTCATTGATGCAATATTCAAACAAATTGAACCCTTTTGCCAGATTTCAGGATTTTCTTGACATACATTAACTTGCGTGGGCACAGGAGAGCCATTAACAAAGTTACACAGGGACAACGTGTAACATACAGAACCAGCACAGTCTCAGAGAATGCAGCTTGATTTTTCGTTTTTTGATTTTTTTAGGGGGGGGGATGATTTGGAGCAGCTCACTCCAGGTGCTGGATTGGTTTTAAACAGACATTATTTAGTTCAGACTTATATTTTATTGATTTGAAAATATTTTGCCTTGAAATAAAGCCACAAGGCTCAGAATATTGAATCAAATTGTCCTTGAGCAGGTAGAGGTGACCTCACATTATGAATGCAGCTGAATGTCTTGTTAGATCATTTCAGAGGGCTGTTAAGAGTCAATCGCATTGTTGTGGATCTGGAATAGCATCTCGGCCAGAGTGGTTAAGATAGATTTCCATCTGGAAAAGGCATTAGCAAACCAGATGGGTTCTTCAACAATCCCAATAGTTCCAAATTGCATTTATTTCAATGCAAGAGATCTGACAGGTAAGGCGAATGTAGGGCATGGTTGGGAACATGAGACTGAGATTTCATAGTTATTACAGAAACATGACATGACTCAGAGGTGGACAAGACTGGCAGCTTAAATGTTCAATAATTTTAGGGCCTAAACTCTCCAATGTCCCAACCCCCTACCCCACACACCAGGCCTTGTTACCACACACACAACAAGGTTGCTGGAAAAGCTCAGCAGGTCTGGCAGCATCTGTAAAGGAAAAACCAGAGTTAACGTTTCAGGTCTTCCTGAGGAAGGGTCACCGGACCAGAAATGTTAACTCTGTCTTTTCCTTCACAGATGCTGCCAGACCTGCTGAGCTTTTCCAGCAACTTTGTTTTTGCTCCTGATTTACAATATCCGCAGTCCTTTCAGTTTTTAATGTTCCTGGGTACAGATGACATAGGAAGAATAGAAAGTGTAGGGATCCTTGTTGTGATCAGTAAAACTGCTGATTTTTAGTTAGTTCAGATCACCCCCAGATCCCTGGGTCTGACACTGGGCTTAGTTTCAGAATGTGAAATGAAGAAGGCAGTAGACAGGTGTTTCAGGGCAAAGAATCTCTGCCTTTATTAAATGCAAAGGTGAGTATATCACAAAAAATAAAAAGGCAAATGTATTAGGCAGGGAAATAATACCATGGTGAATATATTACAAGAGATAAAAGGCAAATAAGAAACAGTGAAATTGCCACTACCAGTTATTCAAAGGACAGTATTTAAATACACTATTAAATTAAATACAGGTCAAATACTATTAGAAGCTAAACAACAGGGTTTTAATCAAAGACACTTTAACCAGGCTTCCTAACCTTGGGATTCCCTACACTGTCACCACCCAACTTTCCTCTTCCACCCCCGTTAGCTAGGTTGGAAACTTTAGGGTCTCGAGAACATAAGCTCACTGCTGAGGATAAACACGATTTTGAAATAGCTGGCCATTCTAGTTTGCCATAGTCGGTTCTTCAGAGACACAGCTGTGCAGATAGCTCACAGGGAGAGTAGCTATCTGGGATCCTGCTTCTGGAGATGGCTTTGGGGCTCACTCACGGGGCAGTATCTCTTTCGGATTTGTCTCCTCAAGGTAGCTGCGGGGTGGCTCCTGGAGAGATAACGCTTTGTTGGCATCCCCCCCACCACCACGAACAGAGGGTGGTGAGTGTTTGGAACAAGCTGCCAGAGGAAGTGAACTGTAGCAAGACAGGCATTACATCCTTTGCACTTGTAAAGGAAGATGTGTCAGAAAAGAAGTGTATCTCTGTGAAGCGGAAGACCATATTGCCTGATAGTGTGAGGCTTCTGAGAAGTAATTCATCATCCTATTGTTAATTACTTTCATGAAGAGGGCAGGGAGGTTTAAATTTCAAGTTTCCCCACTTGTCATGGTAACACTGAATGTCAACAACATATTGTGTTGTCATGGAAATGATGCAAAATTCATCGACATCCTGTCTTTTTGGTCTAGGTTGAGTATACTCATGCAGTTCTGGTGGCTTTATTCAACAAACATTGGCATTTCTGGTGTGAAATCCCAGCGATGGGGTTGATTGGCACAAGCTCTGTCGAATGGCTGACGGACTAATATTCCACATTTCACCTGCTTGATCTAGCTGAGATTAGATGGATTTCAGTCAAGGGTCTCGCCAGCATTTTTATATTCCTGCTCTATCTCATGTGGTACTATGTGAAGACAACATGCTCCTTTATAAAGATGAGAACATTACGGTATACAAAACAGAATTTATAATTCTCAATAAATATGTCCATATTTATTGCTTTAACAATGCAAACAATAATTACTGCCGAGTGAACTCTGCCTGGATTGATGCAGAAGTCAATTAGAAAGGCCAGGGCTCCCTGGCTTAGTGGGAAGGTACCTAACGTGCATGTGAAAAGCAAGCATGAGCTGAAATACATGCACATCTTTGGTCCTTGCCAGTTCCAGTCAACTGGAAAATGTGTCACTCACATATCATTGGTGGCATGAGACTGCCTCTGATATGAGGCAAATCCTCCTTTGTATGAGGGATGATCAAACCAAAAAAAAAAAAAAACGCCCTTTTTCCATTTCAGGCGAAGTGAGTTTCTATCTATAGACATGCTTCATTTGTAATTTATCTATTCCACCTTTTAGCTGTAATTTCCAGCTCTTTCTAGAATGTGTTTACTTTCCTCCAACTCCACATCCAGGCTTAAGCAATTAATCACAGTATCTATTGTAAGCAATTGTAAGCTCATGTAATCAAGCACAGAACACTTGAATACTACAACCTCCGTCTTCATGGTTAGGGTGATATACCTGGCATGGACCCTACAAGCTCACTTCCATCCATCTAGAGGCTGGTATATCTCAATCTTTGATGTGCTTGGACCCAGAGATATGGAGAGTGTTGATGAGCCAAATAATAGAACTTCTAGGCATACAAAGATCCTTACCCTATGACTCTGCCTCTGTGGTCTTGAGAAAAACTTGCCTTGTGAAAGGGCAGCTGAAAGTTTCACCACATAAAAGACTAATTGGAAAGATCCAGAGCATCAGAGGCTTATTGCAAATTGGTTTCTGTTCTTTTCCATGGTACTTGACATGTTTTCTGCCAGAATTTTGGCATCACATTTTTTCAAAAAACATTTTATATCTGTACACGATCTCAAAAACAAACCCAATAATGCGAGACAAGTGATTTGTTGTGTAAGTTCTGTGTTACTGAGACCAGACTGTAATTACACTATATCATGGTTAATAATTAAAGTACAGAAAAATGTGATCTCCATTTTTGGTTTCTAGGCAGCAGGTATTACATAGATTGCCAAAGATAATCTTCTTTCATAAATTCTGCAGACCACGAAAGGAATTTTTAGAATTAGTGAAAATACAGAGTTGACTAGTTTTTGTAGGCAGTATCCTGGTGAGTCATTTTCATACTATTTCTTGTTTCTCCTGGTTATAGCAATAAAGCCCCAGATCTCTCACACACTCACTGTTGTGGAAAATTCCATTTTTCTGGCCAAATAAGCACAGGCAGGGGAATGGGGGAGTCTACAGCAACAAGAGATTCAATGATAATGAGAAAAATGGTAACCAACATGACAGGGCTCATTCTGCCAGCTTGTTTTGAAACATGTACTTGTTAGACAGGTGTAGTACAATTAAAACTCTTTAAATGTGGCAATGAATGTATTCAGAGTGACATTAAAAAGGAAATCAAATTGAAATGTTTAAATATGTATTTTGAACAACAGATTTTGCAGAACTCAATTGTTTCTATCTCACAGAATCCCTGCAGTACAGAAAGAAGCCATTCAGCCCATCAAGTCTACACTGACCCTCTAAAAAGCATGCCAACCAGACCTAGCCCCACACCCTATCCCCACATTTTCCATGGCCAATCCACCTAACCTGCACATCATTTAGACTGCGGGAGGAAGCTAGAGCACCTGGCAGAAAACCTATGCAGACTCAGGGCAAACATGCAAACTTCTCATAGACGGTCATCCAAGGCTGGGATCAAACCCGGGTCCCTGGCGCTGTGAGGCAGCAGGACTAACCACTGAGTCATTGAGCCATCCTTGAGAAACCTAATCAGAGATTCAGAAAACCTTGGACCTGCAGCTTGTTGCTAAAACCCACTACCAAAGTGATTGAATAAACTTACACAAATAGATACCAAATAAAAATAAAGAACTGCAGATACTGGAAGTCTGAAACAAAATCAAAGTGCTGAAAAAGCTCAGGAGGTCTTGTACCACCTGTAGAGAGAAAAACAGAGTTAAAATTTGACTTCCAGAGAAGAAAATTGTGATATTTATGCTGATGATGGGGTGGGAGCACAGTGCAGAGTGAATTCAGTAAATGGAAATGTTATCGAGAGGAGAAGAGGAGAGAAAGAAAAAGGTAAGGACAAACAAAGGGATAGCTCATGATAAGCTGAAGGGCTGGTAAATGTTGGGTAGGATGCTAATGTTAAGTGTAAATGGTTGAAAATTGGTTGGCTGTGCTGGGAACAACCTATATAAAACAATACTTAGGGGTGTGGGGAAAGGTAATGAATGTGAAAGAGTGTGTTCACATTCTGAAATTACTGAATTCAGTGTTGGGTCCTGAAGGCTGTAAAGTACATGGCAGAAGATGGGGTGCTGGGGTTCCTCAAAAATAAATCCCCTTCTCTTAGTCTCCATATCAGAAATGTTTGACTGGAAGATTTGAGAGTTTGTTAGTTAACTTTCTATTAATCTATAATATGATTTTTTGTATGCATCAACAACTGAGGATACAAGTACATTCTCTACTGTTTACATTTTTAAAAATGCCGTGGTCAGAGAGCATGATGATACACACCAAAGAAAACGGTATTTACTTCTATATTTTTTGTGCTTAAATTCTGTCACTTTTAAAAATGGACAACATTGCTGGACTCATAAAATGGCCAAGGTTAATCACTTGTTTGCATTTCCAGATGCTTCTGAACCCTCCTGTATTGTACAGGCATCCCAGGTAAAGCTGACACAAAGGACTCGGAAATGAGCAGCCAACCTCCCAGCCAGCTCAGGACAAAGGAAAACATCAAGATGCACTCCATTAAAATGGCCACTGGGAAACTGGGACTATGTCAGTGCAGATTGATGGGCCAAAGGGCTTTATCTGTGCTGTATGACTACAATGACTTTCCAACTTGCTCACTGAGATGGGCCTGTCCTTGCCATTTGACTAGAGCTTGCTGAAATTGCTTAAGCATTCAATTCTGGGATTCTAGTTTGTTTACTATTCGATCTCCAGAGGGAAAGTAGGAATTGAGGCTGAGTTGGCAAGCTGCCTCAGACTCTCCATCTCTGGCTTCAAGACGTTGGGGGTTGGTGGAGAATGCATACATTTTGCCTGCATGAAGGAAAACTACTGGGCTCAGCTCACCAAGGAAGCAAGTATTAGATACTGACTTCCACGATGTAGAGAATGGGAGGTTGGGAGGGCAAACTTTGAGGGGGATGCAGATGCTTCAGTATGAATTGGACAAGTTGAGTGAATGGGAAAATGCATGGCAGATGAAGCATAATGGAGATAAAAGTGAGATTATCCACTTAGGTAGTAAAACAGGAAGGCAGATTATTTTCTGAATGGTGATAGATTGGGAAAGCGGAGGGGTCCAATGAGACCTGTGTTTCCTTCTAGAACAGTCACTGAAAGTAAGCATGCAGATGGTGAAGACGACAGATGGTATGTTCATCTTCATAATGAGAGCGTTTGAGTACTTTTTGAGGAATATTTTGCTGCAATTATACAGGACCTTGATAAGACCACACCTGGAGTATTCTGTGTAGTTTTGGTCTCCTTATCTGAGGAAGGATGTTCTGGCTATGGAGGAAGTGCAGCAAAGATTTACCAGACTGATTCTTGGGATTCCAGGACTACGGTATGAAGACAGACTGATTAGGTAGGACTATATTCACTGGATCTTTGAAGAATGAGGGGAAATTTCATAGAAACTTACAAAATTCTAACAGGACTAGACAGGATAAACATGGCACAGATGATCCCGATGACTGTGGAGTCCAGAACCAGGAGTCACAGGCTAAGGATATAAGTTAGGCCATTTAAGACTGAGATAAGAAGAAACTTCTTCATCCAGAGAATGGTGAGCTGATGGAATTCTCAGCCACAGAAAAAACAGTTGAGGCCAAAACATTGAATGTTTTCACACAGCAGTTTTAGACATAATTCTTAGGGCTAAAGGGAGCAAGGGTTTGGAAAGTACAAAGGAACAAGAGTTCCAGTTCGGATGATCAGCCATGATCATATTGAATGGTGGTGAAGGCTCGAAAGTCTGCAAGGCTTATTCCTGATCTTGATCCTGTTTTCTATGTAGTCATTTATGTGAACTGATATTTGAGACCACTGGATTTGCCAAAACCTGTAATATGTAACCCATTCCTTAATTTATTGAGTGTGTGTATATGTGGATAGAATAGAGAAGCAATTCCCCTGCATTTTGGATGTGTTCTTTAGTAGCCTTGTCTTTGAGTTCATCTTAAAGATTTTTTTTCATTGCAGTGGTTTTCTTTCAAAGAAAGGAATCTGAAAAATCAGGCTTTGGGGAACACCTTGCAGCCTTAATCTATCCTTGTAAGGGACAGGAATAAAAACAGGGAGAAGTAAGCCAAATAATACCTCACTGTCCTGGGCTTAATATGAGAATAGTAGTCATTATTTAAATTCAACACAACGTCCCATTTGTCCATAATACAGAACAGAAGGGAAAGACTGTGAAAATGAAGCCTGAATGTCATATAAGTTCCTGACTGCTTCCCAATGGTAAACTAAAACTCGAAAACAAGAATCAGTCGAGGCAACCATACAGAAGAGGGAAACAAACAGGAGTTTCCAGAAAACGAGTGTACATAATTTTAGGTTACTTATTCTCATAACATGGGGTTCACTGGCAAGCCTTTATGTATTGGTAACCCCTAGTTGCCTTTGAAAATGTATTTGCTGCATTCCGTGTTATGAATGTACTCCTGAAAAGCTCTTAGGTAGAGAGCTCTAGGACTTAAACCCTGTGGTCACAAATGAAAATCAATATTTTGACAATAGCCTGGAAGATGCATGACTTGAAGGGCAAAGAGAAGGTGATGGTATTCTCATGCCCTATTGGGTCTTATTTCTTCCATGTAGTGGATATTGGCGTTTTAGGAAATTCTGCAATGGAGACGGTGATGAGTTGCAGCCAGGTAACCTGTTAATAAAAGCACAGCAACCACAGTAATAGGGGTTGGGGCAAGTGGAGGGCATTTGGCAAGTTAGATATTAAGATTAGTGGTGGAATCTAAATCAAGCGGATTGGTCTGCTCAGGATGATGTTGAGCTTTAAGAGTGTTATTGCAACTGCACTATCTCAAAGTGTAGGAGTGTACATTATAAGTGGTGCAGAGGGCTTTCTGAAATCTATAGAGTGCCCAGCCTTCAACCTGCTCGAGAAACCATGCCATGCATGTGGCTGGCCCAATTGAGTTCTGGTCACTTATTCCTCCCTGCCACATCCCCCTAGGATTCAACAGTGAAAATGACATTGAATGTTAAGGAGAGGATGTTCGACTTGCTCTGTGCCTGGCACTAACATCATGCAAACGTTACATGCTACAACAACCCAAGCCTTGGTGCTATCGAGCTCTTACTGCATGGGCTGCTTCATTATCTGAGTGGTTGTCAATAGAGCTGAATACTGCAAACGTTAATGAAGATTAAGACTGGCCAGCTCCATTGGTGGGATGGCTAGTCTATGGTTTAGAAGAGCCCAATTTCCAGTCCAGTTGAAGTAGATTTGAGAAATGCTTTTACACCCTTTTGTTGAGTGTGGACAACAGTGGCAAACCACCACTGACATGAAAATGGTTCAGAATGAAGGATCAGCAGGCAATGAGTCAAAGACCAACCTTCAGGCAGAGCACACACACCATGATAAAGATTGAGAGGACTCTCCAGAAATTTTTAATAAATAGTAACTGTTACACTGCACTGTTAGCCTGACTCTGACAGCTGCCTCTGCAAAGTGTAGCCAATAATGCCCATAGGATGCTGCTAGCTGTGAATTACACTCCATATGCAAAGGGAGAACTCTGCACTTACCAGTGCCCTCCTTAAACTCAGCTTCAGGCAACAACAAAGTGGCAGGATTGTGAGACAGCTTCCTGCATGAGATCTCACACTGCACATTTTTATTGAAAGTTCAGAAGGTGTCTTTGGGATTCTGCTGTAAATTTTGTGTCAAGCTTTGCCTAGAATTTCTTCTCTTAGACACTAAAATGGCAGGAGATCTGTACTCTTCAAGTGAATGGATCAACTTACCGAGCACTGTAAGACAGCCACCGGAAGAGGAGTTTCTCACACTGCAATTTCCAGTCTCTGATTTTCCCTTGCATTCAAACATACACGTGGGAAAAAAACAAAGTTAGTGTTTCGGTTCTGGTGACCCTTCCTCAGAACTGCAGTTCTGAAGAAGGGTCACCGGACCCGAAACTCTAACTCTGTTTTCTCCTTCACAGATGCTGCCAGACCTGCTGAGCTTTCCCAGCAACTTAGTTTTTGTTCCTGATTTACAGCATCTGCAGTTCTTTCAGTTTTTATTTAGTATTTAATACATGTGGAGACTTAGAGATTGGCAAGTTAAAGGGTGGCCTTAACACTGACTTAATGTATTTGTTCATTATGAATATCCTGTTTTGCAATCCCAAAACTGTGTCAAGAGTAAACATTTGAAACTTTAAATCTTATTACAGAACTATTGGAGACAGCTATACTTGAACAGGATTCTCCAGTGTCATTTCACTGCAATCTTCGTTATTTGGCTTTGATTACTTTCAAGTTTTAAAAGATAAGTTCATTTCAAATTCAGGTAAAGATGATTAAAGACTGCTAAGAGGTCTGTGGTGTATTCTGTGTGTTTATATTGCAGTGAAGTTAAACTGAACTGAGAATGCAATTATTGCAGGAAATATATTAACCTTGTATCTTATAGTTGATCCAACTAGCAGTCCTTACACTTCATGTGCATCAACCTTGAAACTAAGGATATGTTTGCTGACACCAATGTACCATCGATGATTGCAGATAGCGCATGCGCTCAATATTAAGCCAATTTTTTAAAATTGGAAGGATAGTTCTAATTTGTTTCACACTATTTTTCTTACTCAATATATACTTTCATTAAACTTGTATTATTAATTGCTCCTTGTCACTTGATCCAGTGTTTTTGAGAGGCATCACTGCTAATGCGTGCACTCCTTGGTGTCAGCAAGTACGGTCATTGAGAAAATGTTGCATTTTGGACTCGTTGTCTTTCCAATGACACATTCAGTTCAGGCTTCCTGATCAGGTAGATATTAAAGATTCCACAATCCTATTAGATGAAGAACTGAATATTCTTTGGGTACCTTGGTGAAGTTCCCTTCTTAACTAGGATGAACAAGTGGTCTTCCACTTCCAACACTCCTACAGCACCTTCCCATGCCATCGCAGAAAGTGCGACACTTCCCTATTTAGCTGCCTGCTCCTCAATATCCAAGGCTCCAGAAGCACCTTTTAGGTGAAGCAGCAATTCATCTGTACTTCAGTCAATCTAGTCTACTGTATTCGCTGCTCACAATGTGGTCTCCCTTTTATCAGGGAGATGAAATGCAGACTGGGTGACTGCTTTATGTAACAGCTCTGCCCTGTCTGGAAAATTGACCCCGAGCTTCCTGAGTTGCCTGGCACTTCAGCACACCACTGTGCTCCCATGGTCACTTTTCTGTCTTGGGCCTGCTGCAGTGCCCCAGCAAAGCTCAATGCCAGCTGGAAGAACAATACCTCACCTACTGCCAAGGTAACCGATGACTCAACATTGAGTTTAACAATTTCAGGGCTTGAACACATTCCTCCATGTTTGATACCCACACTTGCAGGTCCTGTTCTATATAGGTTACTCCCAACACAGCCAACTCATTTTCAACCATTCACATTTCTCATTAGTACCCATTCAGCATTTAACTTCTCTCCACCTTACTATCATTAATCTCTATTTGATTTGCTTTTTTTTTTCTCTTTCTCTGGAAACTGTCTCCATCTATTCAACTCACTCCTTTCCCCTCACTTTCTCCACTCTTCCCATCATCAGAATTAATACCAACTGTTCCCAGCTGATTTCAGTTCTGACAAAGGATCACTGGGCTCAAAACGTTAACTCTGTTACTCTTTACGTAGACACTGGCAGATCTGCTGAGCATTTTCCGTTTTTAATTTGAACAAGTAGTTTGGTCATTCATTCTTCTCTCTTTACTAAGGCCTAGTTGTCCAGAAGTAATCTTTAGATTTTGCCTGTAGAGACATGAATATAAATATAGAAGCAAGCAGGATTGAAAAAATAACAGAAGAGAAAAAATGCAAATGTCTGAAAAATAGAAATTGTCCACATAAAGCAAAAAAGACTAACTCTGAGGCGTATGTTAACAACTCTAGTTTTTTTGGTGTTTTTTGCTACATTTTTATACAGACTGAAAACCAAAACTCGCTTAACCAACTCATACTTTTGTTAAAGCTTTAAGATGGCGGTCTGGTTCTTCCCTTCAGCACATCTTAAATTGAAACTCAATGACATAGTGGTTTATAATTAAAAATGTCATTAGTATCGCTTCCATTTATTTTATATTTGCGTTGCCTTCAATACTGGGGTGTGTCTTAAACCACCCTTAATGTTCTGCCCATTTCAAATGAGCATTCAAGTGAGACTGAAATCTTCAGTGTAAGTATCATTCATAAATAAAGCTATTCACATTTTTAAAATTCTATTTAATAAATAAACTGTGCTGCAGGCACCTCATTGAAACTGAACCAATAGTTGAAAGAGAGAAAAAATTGCTTCTTTAGTAATTTATAAACACTCAGTGGAATTCTGAGATTAAAGGCAATGAAGGGAGTAGGTTAAAACACAAAAATCAAAAGAATGTTAGTTCAAACCCAAAGCAAATAAGTGATCCTATTGGGATCAAAAATCTACAAAAAAGAAATGATTGTTATAGTTCAAACATTCAGGAGTGCAGACTATGAACTCTTAAAAATCAACCTGTGGTGTATATTTAAATTCTACATAGAA
Source organism: Ginglymostoma cirratum (assembly GCA_024137785.1). Taxonomy (NCBI): domain Eukaryota; kingdom Metazoa; phylum Chordata; class Chondrichthyes; order Orectolobiformes; family Ginglymostomatidae; genus Ginglymostoma; species Ginglymostoma cirratum. The sequence goes on from JAHRHZ010000082.1 coordinate 553,812, forward strand.
GTGTAAGTCTTTATTCTGTATTAACTGATTCTGTTAGAAGATGTAGTATCAGAGCATAATCCTTGCTTTACTCTAGATTATGTTCCAATTCAGCCCAGATGGAAGAGATGAAATGTTGCTGTCTTCTAATGAGCTTGTTTCTATGTCCAAGCAATGTCATTTAAGCTCTGGGATTTAATTTCAGATTAAGAGTAATTGAAGGGACAAATGCTTTCTACTGATAATAATTGAAAAGATATTTTAGAATTACTTTGGGGTCTCTCTAATCTAGCTTCCAAGGAAAACACCAAGAGGACATTACTGATCTCAAAATCCAAACTTAGCCATCACTAACTGGTAAAATATCTGTTTAGGAGACAATGACCAAATCTTCCAAGAGTGGTAATACAGTCAGATAGTTACACCACACCTTTTTACTTATGTGAACCAAAGCTCTGCCCTTCTGGTTCTGAAATTGCAATTTGTGCCTCTTGAGAAATAGAGAGCATTATTATTGAGGAAGCCTTCCAGTAAAGAGCAGTATCACTGCTTGAGGCCAAGTTACTCCCTTTTTTTCATATATAGCTGTAATTGCTGTATTTCTGGTTTTAAAGAGCCCAGAGGCACTTGGACAAAGAGAGAAGCTAAGTGGTTAAGGTAAGAGGGTGAGGCTGTAGGGTGCCAGGAAGCTAATGCAGCAGTGGGAAAAGACAATATTTTGGTAGGTGGGTGAGAGTTGAGTTGGTCAGGTGTCAGAGGTGCCATGGATGCCAGGGATATGGTTGGGTATGGAAGGTCTCAGATGTTGGGTGTTTGAGTGTCAAAGGGGAAGATCAGTGGTTATTGGAAGGGTCAGCTTGGGCAGGGGGAGTAGGGTGCTGGGAGTGGTTGGATGTTCTATGGGTGCCAGTGTGAGTAACGGAGGTGGGGGGGCGGTGCGGGGAAAGAGAAGGGGTTGTTACTGTAAGAAATTGGGGGAGGTAAGTGTGAGTGATTGAGGGTCAATTTTAAAGCTGGTCAGGAGTTAGAGCGACGTTTGGTTCTTCCCTTCAGAACATCTTAAATTGAAACTCGATGATACAGTGGTCTGGCTCACATAAGTAAAAAGGAATGGGGTAACAATCTGACTGTAATGCCAGTCTTGGAAGATTTAGCCATTGTCTCCCAAACAGATATTTTGCCAGTTAGTAATAGCTAAGTTTGGATTTTGAGATGTCATCTTGGTGTTTTCCTTTGAAGTTGAGTTAAAGACAGCCCAAATTAATTCTAAAAAAAAAGTATGATAATTGGATAAATTGTAGGTCTAGGAGAGCTGGAAATGAAACAGCAGAACCATGATCAGCACCAGAGTCCTGACGATTGTACTGTGTCTATTCATAAGATGAGCAATGGATTTTGGATGTCTGAAAATGCTAAGATACTCTGCAGCATCTGCAGAAGCTTCCACAGGGCTGCATTAGAACAGTGATTATAAAGACAGAATTTAGAAACTAAAAGCTGTTACTTCATAGCTTTGAGGAAAATGTCTTAAAATATAGAGAGACTCTGAATTAATTTGCTTTGTATTATTGATCTATTTTTTGCAATTGCTTTTGATTTTCTAAATTCTCTAAACTGGCAGATGTCTGGATTAGATCCTCATACAAGTGTTACTCAACAAGAAAGTGACAAGTGATTAAATTATTAATGCATAGTCACCCAGGAAGTAGGAATCAGCAACCATTTTATGAATTTCACCCTGGTTAACTCAAAAGTCAGTATGTACTCAGGTTCTATTACCTTCTGTCTTTCATCCTCATTGGCAGAATTGATTATAGGCTTTTATAGTTTTTTTTGATTGAAGAAATATTTTAGTTATCCACCCTCACACGCCAGACCCTATCATGAAATGCTTTCAGCACAGCCAACCCATTTTCACTTTCTCATAGCCCCCATTATCAACCTTTCTCCTTCCCTGCTTACGATCAACTGTTCATTTGTTTGCCTGTCTTTCTCTCCCTCTGGGCTCTGCCTCCACCTATCCGCTCACTCCATTCCCTGCACTCTCCCCACCCTTATCAGCATAACTACCGCCTTTTCCCAGCTACTGTCAATTCTGAAGAAGGGTCATTAGACTCAAAACGTTCATTCTGCTTTCTCTCCAGAGATGCTGCCAGATCTGCTGACTTTCTCCAGCAATTTGTTTTTGTTAAAACATTTTATTTGTTCAGTCATCAGGTATGATGTCACTGGGAAGATGAAACTTTATTGCTCATCTCTTTGTCCCAAAGATCACCTACTCAAAGTTGCAATCAGTGTAGTGAAAATACACTCAGTATTTTTAAAGGGAGAGTTTCGGACTTTTCACACAACGACAATGAAGGAAGGTTGACATATTTCCATGCCAAAACGATGGGTGTCTGAGTGCAGTCTTGCAAATGGCAGGGCTTTTACATATCTGCTGCTCTGGTCCTGTGGCAGGTTTAGAAGGTGCTATTGAAGGCATCCTGCTGGGTTATTGCAGCGCATCTTGTCGATAGTTAATTCTGCAGCCGCACTAGTTGAGAGACTGACTTGTTCAGGTGGACGGGTGAGTTGCTGATCAAGAGGCCTATTTTTTCCTGGCAAATGTTGAACTTCTTTAGTATTATTGTACTCGCATTATCCAGGCAAGTGGAAAGTATTCCATCACACTCTTGACTTGTGTCTAGTTGGTGGTGGACAGACTGTAGGAAGTCTGGAAGGGCATCATTCACCAGAGAAGATCTATCCTCTAACCTGCTCTTGTACCCACAGTAATGCCCAAGATGTTAATAGCAGGTGATTCAGCAAGGCTAGTGCTCTTGAACGTCACATGGTTATACTCTCTCTAGTTGGAGATGGTAACTGCCTGGGCCTTGTGGGCACAAATATTACCAGTCACTTACATCAGCCCCATTCTGAATGGTATCCAGGTACTGCTACAAGAAGACATAGACTGCTCTAGTATTTGATGAGCTCCTCATGAAACTAAACACTGTGCATAAGAAAACACCCCCACATTTATGGAGGGAAGGTCATTGATGAAGCAGTTGAAGATGGTTGGACTTAGGACACTTACTGAGGAACTCCTGCATAATGTCCTAGAACTCAGATGTTTGACTTCTAACAATCACAATCCCAATCACCTTCCCAGGCACTCAGTGTGACTCCAACTAGTGGACAGTTTTTCATTGTGTTGCACTGACTTCAATTTGTTGAAGACTCAGAATCATAGAGTCATACAGCACTGAAACAGACTCTTTGGTCTAACCAGTCCATGCTGACCATAAATCCCAAACTAAACTTGTGCCAACTGCCTGCACTTGCCCATATCCCTCCAATCATTTCTAATTCATGTACTTATCTAAATGTCTTTTAGACACCGTAACTGTACCTGCATCCATCACTTCCTCTGGAAGATGATTCCACACACTAACCACTGTGGAAACAAAATTGCTTTTCTTCTCCTTTCACCTTAAAAATATGGAAAATATGAAATTCTCCCAGCCTACGGAAAAAAAACCCTGCCATTCACCTTATCTATACCACTTTATTTTATAAACCTCTATGAGGTCATTCCTCAATCTCCTATGCTCTTGTGGAAAATAGTCCCAGCCTATCCAACTTCTCCTTATAACTCAATACCTCCATTCCTGGCAAAATCCTGGGAAAACTCTTCTGAACCCTCTCCAGCTTAATAATATTCTTTCTATAATAGGACGACCAGGATTGGACACAGTACTCCCTGACATCACAAAGGGTCAGCTGCTGTCTTGATGTTAAAGGCAGTTAGTCTCACCTCTCCATGGGAGTTCAGCTCTTCTGTCAGCTATTGGATCAAAGCTGCAATATATTGAGCCAAAAGATCCTGGCAGAACTCAAGATAAAGATCACTGGGTGGTTTATTTGTGAATAGGAGTTCTGATTGGCTCATAATTGGCTGGATTATATTTGTGCTGTTTTTCAAGGCAGGTCATACTTTCCATTTTCACAGATAAATGTGTGTTGTAGTTAAACTAGTTCTGGGAAACATTACAGCCAAGATGTATTGTGATAGTAGCTTTGCTGTGTCTAATTTACTCAGCTGTTTCTTCATATCATGTGGAGTCAACTGAAAGGGCTGAAAACTGGCTCCTGTGACAGTTGGGACTTCAAGAGGAGGCCAAGGTGAATCAATATGCTTAGCTGGTCTTGGGAAATGTTGTTGCAAATGCTTTGGCCTTTTATTTTTGCATTCACGGGTTGGGTGCTGCTTTCACTGAGAAAAGAATGGTCATGCCAACTCTTTCCACTAATTGTTCAACAACCACTCATGACATAATGTAGAATCATAGAGTCCTGACAGTGTGAAAGCAGGCCATTTGGCCCATCGAGTCCACAATGACCCTCCAAAGAGCGTTCCACTTAGACTCACCGCCCCTCTACCCTTTAACCCTCCATTTCTCATGACTAATCCACTTAGCATAGGCATCCCTGGACACTATGGGCAATTTAGGATGGCCAATCCACCGAACCTGTACATCTTCAGACTGTGGGAGGAAACCCATGCAAACCTGGGGAGAACATGCAAACTCCACACAAACGGTCATCCGAGCCTGAAATCAAAACCAGGTCCCTGGCACTGAGGCAAGATATGACAAAACTCTAGGCCTTAAACGATATGATATGGCAGAACTGTAGGCTTAAGTGATATGATATGGCGAAACTAGAGGGCTTAAATTTGATTTGTTCAATCGTGGAGTTGTTTACCTCCACCTATCACATGATGCTTCTAAGCTTTCTTGTACTGCATCCTTTGTTGTAGCTTCTCAAGCTTCAAAGTCAATTTATATATAGTATACACACACACCTGGTGGTGCTCATAGTATGTTCTTCAATGAACTAGGAATGGTCCCTGGCTTTGTGGTAATTGTTGAGTGAAGGATATGCAAGGACATGAGGTTACAGTTTGAATACAATTCATCCACTGTTTGTATCACACATTGTAGTGGATGATGGCCTCAGTGTAAAGATAGGACCCCAGATCAGCACGTGTACAGGAAGTGTCTGCAGCTACAGCTCCTGGAAGCTGGAGTTTCAGAGCTGGGGACACTGTGGAGCATTCGTGATGCAGAGAATATCGTAGACAGTACAGTGGTCACACTGTAGGCTCAGACTCTGCAGGCAGGAAACGAATGGGTGACCACCAGACAGAGCAGGAGAGATAGGCGAATAGTGCAGGAATCTCCTGTGGCCATTCCCCTGAAAAATGGATACACCATTTTGCATACTGCTGAGAGGAACGACCTCTCTAAGGGAAAGCAGCAGCAGCCAAACCCATTGCACCATGGTTGGTTCTGCAGCGGAGGGGAGGGGAATAAAGTGTGCCAGGGCAATAGTTATAGGGAACTCAATTGTAAGCGGAATAGACAGGCTTTTCTGTGACCGCAAAGGAGACCCCAGGATGGTACGTTTCCTCCCTGGTGCTAGTGTCAAGGATGTCTCGGAGTGGCTACAGGACATTGTGGAGGAGGAGGGTGAACTGCCAGTGGTCATGGTGCACATCAGTACAAACAACATGGGTTAAATAAAAAGGGATGAAGTCCTAAAAGCAGAGCAAGACCTAAAAACGGAGCTCGGAAGAAAGTTAAGAAATCAGACCTCAAGGTTATTGATCTCAGGATTACTACCGGTGCCATGTGCTAGTCAGAGGAGAAATGACAGGATATATTGGATGAACATGTGGCTGAAAAGGTGGTGTGAGGGGGGAGGGTTTCAGATTCCTGGGGCTTTGGGACCGGTTCTGGGGCGAGTGGGACTTGTACAAATGGGATGGTTACACCTGTGCAGGACTGGGAATGATGTCCTCGGGGAAGCGTTTGCTAGAACGGTTGGGGAAGGTTTAAACTAATGTGCCGGGGGGGTGGAAACCAATGTCAGGAGTCAGAGAAGAAGGCAGCAAGGACAAAAACAAAAAAGGTAGAAAAGGGAATAAGAAAAATGATAGGTAGAGAAAACAAGGACAAGATTCAAATACGGCTATTGAGAAAAATAAGGAGGAGACAAATACTGTTAAAAGGACAAACTTTAAAGGCTTTGTGCCTTAATGTGCAGAGTATTTGCAATAAAGTGGATTAACTGATCATGCAGATAGATGTAAGCAGGTACGATATAATTGGGATTACGGAGATATGACTGCAGGGTGACCAGGGATGGGAACTGAATGTCCCTGGGTATTCGGTATTAGGAAGGACAGGCAAAAAAGAAAAGATGGTGGAGTGGCGTTGATGGTTAAAGAGGAAATTAACACAATAGTGAGAAAGGATATTAGCTCTGACAATGTGGAGTCTGTATGAGTAGCATTGAGAAATACCAAGGGGCAAAAAACATATGTGGGTGTCATATATAGACCCCCAAACTGCAGTGATGTTAGGAATGGCATTAAATGGGAAATTACAGATGCATTTGATAAGGGAATATCAGTAATCATGGGTGATTTTAATCTGCTCATAGATTAGGTTAATCAAATTTGCCTCAATGCTGTAGGGGAGGAATTCCTGGAGTGGAAATGGGATGGTTTTCTTCACCAATATGTGGAAGAACCAACTAGAGAGCAGGCCATCTTAGAGTGGGTACTATGTAATGAGAAGGGAATCGTTGCCAATCTGACTACGAGAGACTCCTTGGGGAAGAACGACCATAATACGACAGAATTTTTTATCAAGGTGGAGAGTGAGGTAGTTCATTCAGAGACTAGGGTGCTGAATCTTAATAAAGGAAACTATGAAAATTAAATCCATGGTTTACAAAGGAAATTAGAGATGGAATCTGATCCAAGGAAGAAGCATACAGATTGGCCAAGAAAAATAATAACTCTGAGGATCGGGAGCAGTTTAGAATTCAGCAAAGAAGGACCAAGGGATTGATTAAGAAGGGAAAAATACAGTACGAAAGTAAGCTTGCAGGAACATAAGCACTGACACTAAGGGTTTCTATAAGTATGTGAAGAGAAAGAGATTGGTGAAGACAAATGTAGTCCCCCACAGATGGAATCGGGAATGTATAATAGGGGACAAGGAAATGGCTGAGCAACTGAATACATACTTTGGGTCTGTCTTCACAAAAGAGGACACAAATCAGATACCAGAAATGTTGGAAAATGCAAGATTTAGTGAGGGGGAAGAACTGAGGGTGATCAATATTATTAGAGAAATAGTGCTGGGAAAATTGATGGGAATGAAGCTGAATAAATCTGCAGGGCCTGATAATCTACATCCCAGAGGACTTAAGGAAGTAGCTCTAGAAACAGTGGATGCATTGGTGATCATCTTACAGGATACTATAGACTCTGGAACAGTCCCTGCAGATTGAAGTGTAGCTAATGTCACACCAATGTTCAAAAATGGAGGTAGAGAGAAAACAGGGAATTATAGACCAGTAAGCCTAACATCAGTAGTGGGGAAAATTCTTGAATCCATTATCAAGGATTTATAGCTGAGCATTTTAGAAAGCAGTGGCAGGATCAGACAGAGGTAGCATGGATTTATGAAGGGGAAATCATGCTTGAAAAATCTGTTGGAATTTTATGAAGATAGAATTGAGTTGACAAGGGAGAGCCAGTCAATGTGGTTTATTTGGACTTTCAGAAAGTGTTTGACAAAGTCCCACACACTGTTTTATGTTCTATGTTCTAACTAGGCTTCCTATTGTGTTAGTATGGCCTGGGCAGCATCCGCCTCATAGGTAAAGACAGTTCATTAATCCTGCTGGGGTTAAAATTGTTTCAGAGATAGTAGGAACTGCAGATGCTGGAGAATCTGAGATAACAAGGTGTAGAGCTGGATGAACACAGCAGGCCAAGCAGCATCAGAGGAGCAGGAAGGCTTACGGGCCTGCTGTGTTCATCCAGCTCTACACCTTGTTACCTTTATTAATCCTGCTTTCTGGATTACCAATCCTAGATTACAACTATAATGGCCCATACTCCCATCTGGTGTTGCTACATTTTCTCTTTGCCCTGTTTGAAAGATGGTGCTATGAGCCACTAACAAAACTGAAGATTTACACATTGACATTTGAATTACTTCAGTGATTGCCAAACTTCTGTTCCTTAATATCATTAAAGTATCAAATTAAGCCTGGATTCAAGTGGAACTTTGTTAATGGCAGAGGTTTTGTTTGAGGGTATTGTATAGTGTGCTTTTATAAAGCTGTTCCTCTCTTCTTGCTCTCATTGGTTTCTGTATGAGAACCAATGTGTATGTATGAGATGTATGTACGTATGAACATCTAAAACCTGCCTACTAACTTTCATGTATTCAAGGATGGTCATGCAGTGTGTAAAATTAACAATTATTCCTCTTGCTATAATCTACTCATGGATTAACCATAGTGTTGGATTAGACATGACTCCACTTTCTCTGGAAACGACAGAATACAACAAAAAACACCAGGAACATGTGCAGATTCAGGGAAGTAATGTATTTATTTGTTAATTAAGGAGCTTGGTGATACTGAAGAATTCAGCAAATAATCTCAATACAATGCAACCTGGAAATATGAGAACTATTTATAAACTAACTTGCAAAAACAATACTTTATATAAGATCATGTACAGATTGATATCAACCACCGTGATCCCTGCAACCTTGCATTCTTTTTGGTCATGGAATTGACTAAAATAACATCTTGATAAAGTCTCATTTTACGATATTTCCCTGTCTGGCTGAATCTGAGATTCCAGTACTCTAATTAATTGCTTAATTGAAAATCCTTGTACGTTCTAACCTAGTAGACAATTAGCACCAACTGTATTGGGAAATTGCCAGTACACTGTTCTTCCATAAAGAGAGAGAATAGTTACTTATTAACTTCTGTGAATATATATTTTAAGTCGGTCTTGGTCAAATGGCTGATGCCTAACAACATTACAACTCAAAAATATAAACAACATTCAATTATATACAGTACCATGCAGTAGTTAACATATTATGAGCCTTGGACCTTCACACTATTTGCATGTTACCACACAAACACAAAAGTATAAATCATTATCTTGTTCAGGAACAATCCACTGGTTACCCCAGGGCAACCATTAGCACTTTGAAACAACAGCCCATCATCTAAATTTCATTTTAAACTGCCATGAGCAAACTCACGTATTCACGACAGAAAGCTACACTATATTTACTGTTTGAATTTCGACTGATTGGCAAGCGTCTGCATAATGTTTCCAAACATTACATTAATCTGACTTTCAAAGTCAGTGTATTATGAAAATATATTCAACATTTTTGTAACACTCCAGTGAATACAAGTGCACATTTTTGTAGTTTAAGCAATTTTGTGGATGTTCAGAGGTGGATGTGGGATTATTTGCAAATGGAAATCTATTCTGGCTGTTACTGAGGGAGGGCCCCATGAAAGTTAAACTTTCAAACTTGAATGATGCTTAACAGGCATGAAATAGCTAGGATCCTTCATCTGCTGTAGAATACAAACAATGTGGAAGAATCTGACAATGTGTTTAAATAACAACTTGTAATAAAAAAAGACACCTCAAATGAGGACAACATTTCAAACATTTTAAAACAAGCCACTTAATATTTGGGCAGATCAATGTAGAAGAGTCTCTTAGCCCATGTTTTGATTTCCAGAGGGTATTGAGTTTACAGGCAAAAAGAAAATTTGTTTCGATTCTGCAGCACTCCGGGGAAAACCAGAACTCAGATGGTTAATTCCACTTTGTGTCACTTCTTCCTCACTCTCCTTACTTATTCTTCCTATTCTTTTGCAATTCTTGCTTTAAGGCAGGAGAGCACTTGGTTTTCGAACACAAAGTCTGTCACACATCTTCCTTTGAAACCTTTCCTAAAGGTCTCAGCTTATTTTTTTCTTTCTTTTTCCCCCAGTTCAGTTTTAATTAAAATGTCATTGTTCTGGGTGCAGCTAATTAATTACAAGTGAAAATCTGACAACAGCAGAACAGAATCAAATCTATCACACACAATTAAGTAAATGTAAACTGCCAAACACAGACTTTACCAAATTCGGTCAAAATTTCAACTATTTCCAAGCATTAAAAATTAACTAAAATGTCATTGGCTGTCAGTGGCAATATCAACCTTAGATTCAGTTTGAATTAATGGTTGATGGAAAATAAATTGCAGTTTACCACTACACTAGACACTCCGATGATCTGAAATAAATAGAGAAAGGACATTAAGTATATAGCATAGAAGGTTGCTGGTTTTCTGATATTACTAGTCCTTTGTTGTCAGTCTTTACATCCATTTTATCTTTTCTGCTTCTCGTTTAATTTATCTTATTTTCAAGTCTTTCTTTCTATTTTTAGATTTATATTTTGAATCACTTGCCCCATTTTAAACATTTTACTGAATCGTTATATTCTTCTTCTTTACATTTATTTCCAGTCTGCAGATTATTAATCTGATCTTCAGTGGGCTTAAAATATTTAAACACCTCACCTTAGGTATAAAAAGAGGAGCCCGATGTTTCAAAATTGTAGAATAACATATTTCCCTTGATTTTATTTTCCAACAATGTTGCGCCTTCAGTTACCTCATTTTGATATGACCATATCAATACTTGTCCATTTAACTCATCCTCATCAAGCAGCATTGGTGTCACCTTGCACTTCTGGGCTTTAACTTCCCACCTAGCTGCTTTGACACATTCAGGGAGAGTAATCGGAGAAGATTCGAGGGATCACAGGGAATAAAATCAACTGCACAGCCTCATACAAATTTAATTTCAAAATCCAGGTACTCTGACACGTACGGCTGTGTTTTTCATTGATATCCTTCATTTAATATTACGACTGAAGATAGGAACAGAGGAACCGAGGAGCAGTAGAAGGGCTTTCAGCCCCTCAAGCATGTATCATCATTCCATTAGATCACGACTGACTTTGTAGCTTAAATCCATTTACTTTTTTTCTTTTTCCTTGTCTCTTGATATCGACAGCTAACGAGAAAGTATCAATTGCAATCTTAATAATTTCAATGTGCCCAGCATCAGCAGCATTTGAAGGAAAGAGTTCCAGATTTCTAATACATTATAGATGGGCAAAAATACTTGCAGATAGGAGATAACAAGTACTGCCGATGCTGGAGTCAGAGTCAATTCAGTGTGGAGCTGGAGGAACAAGGCAGGTCAGGCAGTATCAGAGGAGCAGCAGAGTCAATGTTTCAGGTCTAGACCCCTAGGCCCAAAACATCGACTCTCCTGCTCCTCTGATGCTGGCTGACCTGCTGTGTTCCTCCAGCTCCACATTGTATCAGTGAAAAATACTTCCAGCTTTCACACATTAACTGACTCATTTTAAGACCGGTGTCCTAAGTTCTTTCACTACAAGAAATAATTTGTCCAATTAAATCAATTCTTAACCTTTTAAACTGTGTACCGACCACTTTTATGCATTATTAAAACCAGATCCCAAGCATGCCTTCTCAATTTCTTATGGTTCCAGGTAAAATTCTAAAAATTATTAAACGAAGGATGGTGGAGTTGTGGATTGTGTGGAGGGCTATTGTAGGTTGCAGCAGGACATTAACAGGATGCAGAGCTGGGCAAAGAAGTGACAGATGGAATTCAACCCGGAAAAGTGTGAAGTGATTCATTTTAGAAGGTCAAACTTGAATGCAGAATACAGGGTTAATGACAGGATTCTTGGCAGTGTAGAGGAACAGAGGAATCTTGGGGTCCACGTGCATAGATCCCTCAAAGTTGCTACTTAAGCTGACAGGGTTGTAAAGAAGGTGTATGGAATGTTGGCTTTCATTGGCAGGGGAATTGAGTTTAAGATTCGCAAAGTTATGTTGCAGCTCTATAAAACCCTGGTTAGACCACACTTGGAATATTGTGTTCACTTCTGGTCGCCTCATTATAGGAAGGATGTGGAAGCTTTAGAGGGGGTGCAGAGGAGATTTATTAGGATGCTGCCTGGACTGGAGGCAGGTCTTATGAGGAAATGTTGAGGGAGCTAAGGCTTTTCTTATTGAAGCGAAGAAGGATGAGAGGTGACTAGATTGATGTTTTAGAAGATGATGAGAGGCATAGATAGAGTGGATAGCCAGAGACTTTCTCCCAGGGCGGAAATGACTATTATGAGGGGAAATCATTTTAAGGTGATTGGAGGAAGGTATTGGGGAGATGTCAGAGGCAGATTCTTTACACAGAGTGTGGTGGGTGCATGGAATGCACTGCCGACAGTGGTGCATTAGGGACATTTAAGCGACTCTTCGATAGGCACATAGATGATAGTAAACTGTAGGGAATGCAGGATAGTTTGATCTTAGGGTAGGATAATAGGTCAGCACAACATAGTGGGCTGATGGGCCTGTACTGAGCTGTACTGTTCTATGTTCTATGTTCCTGGGTGGGGGTGGGGTTGGAGGTGAACCCTTCTTTATTTATCTGCACCCTTGACTAGTCATATCAATTCTAATTTAAAAAGGATCCCTTCCCTTTGCATACCTTTCTCCCAGACTCAAGGGAAATTATGTTTTAAAAGGAGCCAATTTAACCAGTGTTTCTTGAGTTAGCAAAGACTGAGCTTATTAGTTGCTAATAACATGAATAATCAGTCACACAGCACACAAACACACACAGATTAATAACAGGAGGTGAGTCCAAACAGTTAAAATAAATACATGGATCAACCTCACTATCACTGGATTTGTAACACAGTGACCTCCAAACTGTCCAAATGTTCCTAACTGGACTTTATGATTAACAGATCTTAGACACCACATTCATAACAAATGAAAATTAACAATGTATTATTAACATGTAATGTCAGAAGAATATAGATAAACAACATCTAAAGCCCAGTCTTCTTTGATCATAACTGCCACTCACACATAGAGAGACTGACAAGCAGACACAATTAAGAGATTAATTTTTTTAAAAAATCATAACTTACCAGCTGAATAAACAGTTTCCAATGATTGATACCAAACTTTCATAAAGTCCTTGGACAATGGGTTGCCCACAGATAAATAGCACCGTGTATCCTGCCTGAATTCCAAAGTCACTGGTTAATGCAAACCGTTTCAGCAGACTTCTAGAAGCATTTACTTTTTTCTTAAAGACTGGAATTCTCTTCTCAGAACTTTCAACAATTTGATAACTGGAGTGAAATTAGAGAGAGAGAGCAAAACCAAGCAGCATCATCATCTCCTGAAGTCTCAAATACAAAATCACATTGCCTCCTGCCAAAACCAATCAGGATTGGGTCTCCTTTGATTGACCAATTCAACATTCAACCAGCTGCAAGCCCTGAGTATGGCAACAGCTAGGTTCCAATTCAACTGCAGTCCCTAGATCAGTAATTAAGTTGCACTATCACTCCAGGCTAGTTCCCAATCAAAAACACACATCTCATTCTCTTCTCATTCATAACAAGTTGATGTTCAAAGTTCAATTCTTAACTTCAACTCTCAGTTCCAAATCAAAAATGAGAAAAATGAAATAAAATTAGTGATGGCCTGCACAAAGCTTTGGCCCTTAGTCATGACAGCAAACCGCAACATCATTGTCCAACATTCAACCCTGTGCACCAATAAAACTGCATTCCACCTCTGCTCAGCTCATCGGCTGCTTAAATCCTCATCCAGTCCTAAATTACTGTTGTATAAGGTAATAGTTTTCAAAAGATTAATACTGAAGCTTGTATTAAGATTCACTCGCTCAAATGAATGATATAATTAGGAGTCAGGTGGGGAAAACCAGAACAGTTCTGAATTTCTGAAATAATGAACTGACCATCTGAATATCTATTGTGACAGTGTAACTTGTACCTTAATGTTAACACACAATAAACTACACCACTACTTGTTTGATTACCAAGTGGTTTTCCATCACCAGACTAGACAAAGCATCCCTTGGAGATCCCAAACTAAAAGAAGGACAGTGGTTGAAAATCTGCCTTGAATTGACCAAGAGTCTAGTCAGCTTGTGATGCCTATAATGGTTGTCTGAAGATATAGCTTAGGCACACTATTTCGCCATGGTAGGCAGCAGTGTTTACTAGAATTCAATTTAGCTGGACAGAATGAATTCCAGTGAACCAAGGAGTAATTTCCAGCTAAGGTTTTACAAGCAACTTGGAAAACAGTCAGTCACAGAGGAGCTGGACAATCAAGCAGCTGGCAGCAGTGAAATTTGTTTCAACAGGAAAGAATCTACAGCCAACACAAAAAATGTTTAAAATCTGGTAAAATAAGCACAGAAGCAAATACAAGCTGGAAAGTGGTACACTAGTGACAGGGCCACACTTGGCAATTACAGGTTGCATAAGATGCTGATGCACTGTAGAAGCGATCCCAAGTCGACGTTCAGTTGAAGAGCGAATGGACATGGAAAGATCTGTGAGTAAAATTAACAAACATACTGCACTGTTCCAGGCAGCAAGAGCTAGAATTGAAAAGAAGTACTTACAGCTCAGATCCTGCTTCGTTAACATAGGGGCAGATACCATGAGGCGTGACTGCACTATGGGAAATCAAGGGACATTGATGTCATTTAACTCGAGGTTACAGCACTGGGAATGTCCCAAAGTCAGAATTAAAGTAATAAAGGGGCGGCTTAATGGTCTATGCAGACAGAGTGAAAAAAAAAGGAATTAAGGAGACAATTGAGGCTGCAATGTGAACAGGTGATCCATAATTGAATCCAAAGAATTTTTGAAGAGTTCAAAAACCAAGATTCATGCAGGGAAGTTGCTAAACTGAACAGGAATCTTCATTAAAATTGCAAGGCAACAGCATTATTAAGTGTTGCAATCAGTGTGAATCATTTCGGGAAGGCTATCAAGCAATCGAGATTCATCTTTAAGAGCATAGGCAGCAGGATGTATTCAGTAAAGGCATTAAAGAGGATGGAAATTGTTTATTAAGCAGTAAAAGATGGGAATCCTCATTTTGTTTGATTCATTTGTGGGATGTCAGTGTTGTTGGCTGGACCAGCACTCAATGCTTAGTTGCCCTGAAGAAGTTGGTGGTGAGGTGCATTCTTGAACCGCTGCAGTCCATTTAGTGGTTGACTTCAAAAGAGTAGGAAAACCGCCCAACGCAGCAGCACATAAAATCACAATTGCTACACGGCATAATTGTCCTGGAAAGCCCTGTCTGACTAATATAGACAGGAGATTAGAATCTCCTCAGTTGAGGTAATTGACTCTGAACTGGCTCGCCACAGCCAGTGTACTGTGCACAAGTAAATAAAGGGTAACTTAGTGACAGAATACCGGCCTCTGTGCAGATACTTCAGAAAATAAAACAGTATTCCTATAAAACACATTTAAAAGCCTTTCAAGGAGAAAGAAAACAGCATTGAGACACTTCAGAAGTGAAAATATTTTAAGTAAGAAGAACAAATAATCACCTGAGGACGTAACGGCAGCAGAAATAATATTGACTGGATGATTTAGATTGGAGCATAGGCAAGTAGAACATAAATACAATCAGAAATGTTGGAGAAGCCAGTTCTTAAAATACCAAATTGCATCCAACCAAAATGCTAGGGTCCTGATTTTCATTCCTGAGTCAGGTGTTCCATAATCCCAACCTTTAAAAATGGCTACATATACTTCCTATTTTCCAACTGTGATGGAGAGTCTGTTGGGAGTTAGGCTGAGCAACACAGCAAAACCATAAGTGCTGGCAGCTCCCAAGGTGAGCTGGGCAGAAAGCCTGCTTCAACACTCCAGCACTTTGCTCACTGTTTAAAAATAAAAGATTAAAACATAGAACATTCCTCCTGATCAGTCTCCCTTACTCCCACACACTTCCATACCGATGCTTCCTACAGTGTGTCCCTTTTCCCATCCTTCCTGATCCCTCATATTCCCCTGCTATTCTATGCCCATTTTCACATCTCCATGGCCCTATGGCCCTTGAGCAAAGTATGCCCATCCAGCATCTCCCATTTACTGTGTTTCATCCTATGCCCTTGGTCATCCACGTTCTTCTTTTTAGTCTCTATGCCAAATCATGCCAGACCATACCCCCTACCCTCCATCCTTTGCCCTTCCCTACTCCTGCCAGCTCACCAGGGTAAACCTCAAGAACATGTTAACAGTGACCATTGATAATGACACTGATGTGATAAGATCCTCTGTTTGATTATGTAAGAGTCAATACGTTCAAATGCATTCAACTAATCCCTCATGAAAACACAGCTTAACCCATAAACTACGCAATCCCTTAAGAAGACAATAATTTCCATTCAAAAGCAGCTGAAGGTATCAAAGTGTTCACTCATTAGGTGCCTCATTGTGAAAATGATAGTTTGGGAAATCAGTCATGCAGCACAAATCCTATAACAGTTTTCTAAGATACCTAATACATTTTCTTGTACATTCCAGATAACAAGCATGGGGCTGGATGAACACAGCAGGTCAAGCAGCATCATAGGAGCAGGAAAACTTGACGTTTCGGGCCTAAACCCTTCATCAGAAAAAAGGGTTTAGG
>JAHRHZ010000082.1:570665-613258 GCA_024137785.1 Ginglymostoma cirratum
CGGGCCTAAACCCTTCATCAGAAAAAAGGGTTTAGGCCCGAAACGTCAAGTTTTCCTGCTCCTATGATGCTGCTTGACCTGCTGTGTTCATCCAGCCCCATGCTTGTTATCTCGGATTCTCCAGCATCTGCAGTACCTTTTATCTCTTCTTGTACATTCCACTTGTTTTTGGACTGTTCCTTGGCAGTTTACCCAGTCCCAATGAGTTTGTATATGTTTCTGTGCACAGTAATACCTTTTCACAATTCCAAAAATTTGTACATTGTACTGAAGGTGCCCTGGGACAAAACCTCATAAATAATTCCTCCAATCCACATGCTTCCCAGTCACCTATATAAGTTTCGTAAACAATAGAAAGTAACATAAGACTAAGACTGTCAGAAAGATCTTAACACAAAGAGCAAGACGAAGTTTCAACATTGATTCACAACAATATTCTTTTACACATAGTCCAGGGAAATCTCAGCCCTATCTCAACTCTTTAAGTTCTCCCTTAGCTGACTCCTGCCAGATACTTATCCTTGGACTGTGGAGACAATTATACAACTCTTTTCTGAGTCCATTACCATGAATCTTTCATAGTTCTGATGGCATAAACATTTTCGATTCCAACAACTTGAAGATTTCTATCAAAACTCTCATGACTTAGAAACTCAACCACATAAAACACTTCAATTATAATTCCTGGTTCCCTGAACTAAAATTTGATTCTTCTTTGAGAAGAAACTTTTCACTGTTTGGCATTGAACTCCTAGTTCTTCTGAACTGGGTCTTTGAACCTTGTGTTCCGAAGTTAAACTGAATTAATGGCTTTCTGGTCTGTTGTAAACTCAACAATATTAGAATTGCTTATGGGGTTTGATTATGAGACAAGATACAGCAGGAGAAGCAATTTACAATGGCAGATGCACACTCCAGTGATAATCAACAGCCTTGCTACATATGATAAGGAATTTCTGTATGAAGATTGAATCATGGTGGAGGGAGAAAAGAGAAATTTAAGAGGGTATAGCATAGTTATGGTCACAAATCTGTTCTCTACTGCAAAGACAGAAAGTTCCAAACCCTGTGAAGCCTGATTGGTGCCAAGATTCAGAACATTTCTTCTGTGTGTTGGAGAGGACCTTGGAGAACAGAAGGATATAGTTGTTGTAATCCACATGAGTACCAATTATGCAGATAGGAGTAGGAAAGAAGTTCTACCAAGGGAGTATGAGCAACTTGGGGATAAATTAAAAAGCTGAACCACAAAGGTGATAATCTATAGATTGCTATCTGAGCCATGTGAAAATTGGCGAAGCGTAAATAAGATTAAAAGTATAAATACGTAGATTGAAGTGGGAGAAATGGTCCTCGATTCATGTGGCACTGGCATTCGTACTGGGAAAAGAGAGAGCTCTTATGTTGGGATAGGCTTAATTTGAACCACGCTGGGACCAAAGTCCTGTTGAATTATATAACTGGGATTAGATTGGGATATAAACTAAATAGTGGGGCGGAGGGTATAATTGAAAATAATTTTTTTTAAAGATCAAAAATCCCCATACAGCAGAAATGTAGGTTAGCGAAGAGCCGAATGACATCAAAGAGTGAAGGGAAGATGTAGAAAAATATACATAGAAGAGTGCAGCTGAAAATGCAACTAGAATAAATAATAATGGTTAAAAAGTCAAAGGTTAAGATTCTTTACCTGAATGTATGTAGCATTTGTTATAAGTTAGATTAATTAACAGCGCAAATAGGAAAACAAACAGTATGAGTTGATAACTATTATGGAGACATGGTTGCAGGTATCCAATACAAAGAGCACATTATTCAAGGGTTCCTGACACTCTGAAAAAAATAGGAAAAAAACAGAAAGGAGATGGGGTAGTTTTGTCAAAAAAAAATTGTCAAAAAATTATTGTTTCGGTGAGGACTGAAATAAGTGCAATTGTTTGTGAGGTAGATTCACTTTGCGTGAGAATGAGGAATACCGGAGGAAAGAAGTCATGGGTGGGAATTGTTTATAGGCCTCTGAGATGTTGCCTCACTTTAGGACAAAGTATAAATTTGGGAATCACGAATGCACATAAGAAGGCACTACAATTTTCATGGATGATTTTACTCTGCGTATTTACTGAACCAATCAGGTGAGCAAAGGTAACATAGAAGACAAATTGCATCAGGGATTTTTTTTTTAGAACAACACATTGCAGAACTTAGCCAGGAACAGGTAATTTCAGATCTAGTAACATGTAATAAGATAGGATGAATAAGTGAGTTCATAGCTAAGACTCCTCTAGGGGGTAGCGCATGATCACAATATGGTAGAATTTCAAATTCAGATTGAGGGAGAGCAACTAGCGTCTCAAGCCAGTGTCTTCAACTTAAGTAGGACAATTACAGAGATGTGAAGAAAGAGTTGTCTAAAGTGGGTTGGCAGAATAGAATAAGGGGAAAGTCAATAAATCAGCAATTGAAGCATATGTTTCATAATGCTCGGCAAAAATTATTCCAGTCGAAAAAAAAGGAATTGATGAGAAGAATGAACCACCACCTGTAACAAAAGTAGCAAAGGAGAGTATCTAATCAAAGATTAAGGCATACAAAGTGGTGAAAATTAGTGTTAGGCGAGAAGACTGCGATTTGTATTCAGAACCAGCAGCAGATGAATGAAAAGCTAACAAATAAGGGGGAAAATGATGATGAAAGTAAATTCGCAAGAAACATTAAAACAGTCAGAAAGAATATTTGCCCATGGGTACATAAAAAGAAAGACAGTAGCTCAACTAAGTTTAGGACTATTGCAGGATTGATTAATAATGGGGAAGGAAAGTGGCAGATAATTTAAACCAAAACTTTGCATCAGACTTCATTTCGGGAAACAGTATAAGCATCCCAATCATAACAGATAAGCAAGATGTTAATTAGAGGTAAGGTCTTGTAACAGCCTTTATCATGACAGATAAGGTAGTTGACAAACTAATGGGACTAAAAGCAAGTCACCAGGACCTGATGGCCTGCATCCAAGGGTTTTAAAGAACGTGGCTGCACAATTAGTGGAAGTATTGGTCAAAATATCCTGGAACTCACCGGGTTCTGGGAGGGTTCCACCAGATTGAAAAAGTGCTGACGCTGTTCAAGAATGGAGGTAGACAGAAAGCAGGAAAACATAGGCCTGTTAGCTAAAAATCTCACTTTGGGTAAATGCTAAAGTTCAATATTGAGGAAGAAATAGCAGGATACTTAGAAAAGTAATCAAACAGAGTCAACATGGTTTTGTGGAAGTAAAATTATGTTTGACAAATGCTAGAATTCTTTTGAGGATATAACAAGCAGTGTTGATTAAGAGGAAACAGTAGATGAACTATATTTAGATTTCCAGAAAGGATTTGATAAGGTATAACGGAAAAGGATATTGCACAAGTCTCTCAATTGTTTACTAACTATAATAATGACTTGGACAAGGGTCAAAGTGTGATGTATCTAAATTTACTATGGTACAAAAATAGTTGAGAGGACATATTGCGATGATGACACAAGGAATCTGCACGGTGATATGATAGGTTGAGTGAGTGGACAAAATCTTGACAGATAGAATTTAATTTAGGAAAAATCAAAGTGTAAAATATTATTCAAATGGCGAGTGACTC
Organism: Ginglymostoma cirratum; assembly: GCA_024137785.1. Lineage (NCBI taxonomy): Eukaryota > Metazoa > Chordata > Chondrichthyes > Orectolobiformes > Ginglymostomatidae > Ginglymostoma > Ginglymostoma cirratum. The sequence goes on from JAHRHZ010000082.1 coordinate 574,301, forward strand.
CAAGAAAATGAAGCACGGAGGAAACTGGGAGTTCTTGCGCATAAAATACAAAAGCCAGTACACAGTTGCAGCAGGTCATTAAGAAGGTAAGTGGAAGTTTGGCCTTTTTTGCTAGGAGGTTGGAGATTAAAAATAGGAAAGTCCTGTTGCAACTGTGTAGGATGTTGGTGAGGCTGTATCTGTACTACTGTTTGCTGTGTTGGTTTCCATATTTAAGAAAGGATGTACTGGCATTGCAGATTGCTTAGAAGATATTCACTTGGCTGGTTGCTTGGATGAAAGAGTTGAATTATCAAAAATGGCTAAACAGGCCTTCATTTGTTAAAGTTTGAAGGATGAGAGGTGATCTTATTGAAACATACCAGATTGTGGAAGGGCTTGACAGAATAGATGTTAAGAAGAGTTTTCCACAATTGGGAGCATTTTGAAATGTTGGATATAGTTATAGAATAAGAGGGCACTCGTTTAAAACTGAGATTCAAAATAATTTCTTCTCCCAAAGGGTAGTGAATGTCTGTAATTCTCTTCCACAGAGAGTTGTGGAGGAGAGATCACTAAAAGTATTTAATGAAGAAGGAAAATAGATTTTTGAAACACTGAGGAGTTGAGGGATATGATGAGTTGGCAACAAAGAGGAGTTGAGGCCTGGGGCAGATCATCCATGACTGTGTTGAATGTTGGAGCAGGTTTGAGGGAGCCAAATGGCCTATTCCAGCTGCTGTTACATATATTCTTCTTATAGACAGAGGCCAGTTGGTGTGATAGCCAGCAAGCCAAAGTGGACTCCAAAGGACCACAAATAAAGTGCCTTTGGCAGCATTATGTCAAAGGATGGCCAGACCAAAGTCCTAGGGGGTTGGATAAAAATTGTTCCATTGAGTGTTAAGAGAACTTCACAACTGTACATGACTTATTGGAATATGATGAAAGACCATAAATCCAAAATATGGAGGAGCAGAAATAGGCCATTTGGCCCATTGAGTTTGTTGCGCCATTCAATTAGATCAGGCTGAGTCTTCAACTCACTCTGCAAAGTGCAACCTGTCTTTTTTTCCACACTCATACAAATTGAAAATGCACACTAGAAACAGAAAATGGCTGTGACCACACGCTGTTAAGTGCCCTTTGGAAATCTTTACCACAGAGAGCTCGGGGGCAGAGTCCTTTATTAATGTATATTTAAAGCTGAGATCAAAAGATTTTTGATCAGTCAGTGAATCAAGGATTATATCACGGAGAAAGGGCAGCAAAGCAGGCTCAAGGAATGTCAGATCATCATGATCCTCTTGAATAGATCAAGGGGCCAAATAGCCTACTGCTGCTCATATTTCCTTTAGTCTTTTTGTCTTTCCTGTCTGAGTATGCAAGACTTACTTGCAAGTGATCTGAGGTCCTTCAAGGGAAATTCAAATTAATCAGACACTTTTGCAGTAAACGCATCTGTAATCACAGCACTCTGCATGTGCAATGCATGTGGTGTCCACTGTGTGGGACACAAATCCTGGTCACAAGTAATCTTGCCCATGTCATTAATTGGTTATAATTAGTCCTGACTGAGGCTGAGCATTGATACAATACTACCCATTCTTCACACAGGGCCATTGTAGGGCAAACAATTGATCTGCTGAAGATGACGTTCTGATACTTGGATCAATCAGGAGGAATGTGGTCAAGGGGACCTTGCAGTACAGTCCAGGCAGAGTGTGCTGCATCATCCTTGCTATGCTCTGTACAACTAGAGCAGGAAGAAAGAGGATATAATGGATGCTGACAAGTTGGGAGAATGGCAGCAGTCTTTGGAGGAGAATGATGAAGACATTGAGTTGGACACATATCACTGTCAACATGATCATGTAATGCAGCTCAACAAGCCAGACAAGACTTTATTGATATCTGGTTTGAATGGAAGTGTGCTGGCTGCAGCGATCACTGACTGACTATAAATTTATTGCTGATTGAAAGGCAAGCGGTCTCTGTCCCCAGAAACAAATTCAGCTTTACTTTGTTCCTTTATTCTTCACTTTGGTTGTTGTTGATTAATAGTTAACATTTTCAACTACTTGAAGGACTTCCAGTTTGTGATGTCCCCACATCGAACAATGAGAGGATGTTGGCTATACTGAGCAAATGATGAATAGGAGCGCTCACTTATACAGGCTAAGATGGGATGACGCTAAGGATGGCTGACCTGTGTAACTTTAATCTGAAAGCTATAGTTACAATGACTGTTGATTAGACAGGTTAAACAGGAATAGTTTTGCAAATGTGCATATGTAGTTGCAGTAAAGTGTCAACAGTGCCCCCTACGTGCCCTCAGAAGAATTTGTTTTTCATTCTTCTCCCAGCGTGTACAGTCTAAAGGGAGCTCCTGGTTGGCATTGGCACCAGCTGGGCTTTAAAAATGGCACTGGAACTGGGAATCTCAGAAAGTCTCATCAATGATGATTACTTCCACTATTGCTAAGTAGAAGTTAGTACAAGTGGGGCACTATAGAGGCAGGGGGCATTGATAAGGTGGTGAAATGCAAAATAATTAATTTGATCTGCCACTTGCTGACTGTTTCAATATAGTTTAACATACTGGATCTCAATTTCTTTCTTGTCAATTCCATATATCGTGAATGTTTCATTTCCTCATACATACTTAGGTAGACAAAACTTGTATTCATCTGGTGTCTTTCATAATTTTTGGATGCCATCAAAGGCATCACAGCCAACAAGTCACGTTTGAATTGTAGGTGTATGAAATGGCCACAAACAACATTGAAATATATGAAAGGTAATCTGCATCAATGTTGCTGGCCAAGAGATAGATGTTGGCAAAAGACACTGAATCATCTCTCCTATCCTTCTTCAAGCATTATTTTTTAAACCTTCCTAAGAAGGGAGGAGGAGGGGAGTTGGGCAGCAAGGGGAAGTGGGGTGAAGGGGTGTGGTGTTGGTGGAGGACAGAAGGCAGCATACTTTTAGCGATGCACTGGAGACAGACTTAAAGCCATCTGACCAAGAGTCAAGTGTGCTAAATTTTTCTGATGAAGGGTCTAGGCCCGAAACGTCAAGTTTTCCTGCTCCTATGATGCTGCTTGGCCTGCTGTGTTCATCCAGCCCCATGCCTTGTTATCTCGGATTATCCAGCATCTGCAGTACCTTTTATCTCCCATATCAATACCAACGTTTGCAGCAAGAACAAGATCTCATGAAATGATACCTCTCTTCGTTCAATCAAGCTGATGTTAATGGCATATTATTATGCTTCCCAGGAATAAGTCCTCAACTACATGGTCCAATTTGTGATTTTTATTACTACTGCACTTTCATTTTAATACCAATAACCATTTAGTGAACATGATGTATGCCGTAGTATATGTTTGAATAACATTAACCCAGCACACAGCAGGATAGGTAATGGTCAGTAAGCAGTTAAACTTGTGGAGTCATTAATAAGTGAAGAATCAGCTTAGCCAGGTTACTTTCTAATTGATTTTTTCTGTTCATAAGAGGGGCGCCTGGGAAATGGTGACTCTATGACTGAGTGGCTTTGGTGCACAGCGACACGCTTTGGAGACCTTCAGCATAGGAACTGGACTTAATTGTGTGTGCCTAAAGCTGCAGTTAATAGATTGAAGTGTCCTAGGAGAGAATAAAACTCATCGGCATGTGTTTGACAAGAAATTAATCTGTAAAATGCTTAATTGCTGGCTTTGATAGCAGTCAGAGAATGACTCTCAGCTGAGTTAATTTGGAAAAGTGCAGTACAAGCGATTTATGAAATGAAATTTGACAAACTGCCAGTAAATGGTAATTAAAGACTGTTCATTAATTTGGGAGTTATTGATGGCCAATTGCAAGGCCCCTGTAATCAGGAACTGTCCAAGTGAACTTAAAGAAAATCCAGATCAATCTTACCTATTATTTTTCTTTCATATCTAACTGGATGCACAGCCTTGTCTTTTTATGCTTTTAGCCTCTTAGTGCAGATATTTTGAGTGAAGCTTTACTGTGGCCATCTGATCTTTAAATCACTTTTGGAAAGATATTTACCGGCTGAGACATGTGCCCCCCCTGTTAAGGCAAGTGTTTGAATTCAGATCCTAATTTATGAGGAACAACATTTTAAGCTGTTTCAAGAATTTTCTTTAGAAATTGGGAATCATCTTCTGTAGCAAAGCTTAATGAAAACGTGATGCACAACTGCATACTGCTTTACCAAATCTTCTACTGGAGAATGGATATTAACACTTGGTCCACGAATTAAACAAAATGTTCTGATCTCCAGTGATACGTCAACTGTGAAAGCTTTCTGATTTTGCTTTGGCCTGAATTGTGATAGCAATAAGTGGTGCGGTTACCTGTGTGCTCTGGTTCCATCAGTGATGCTCTTTCCCCTTCAAGTAAAATGGTTCTGAGTTCCAGTCCCACTCCAGCACCTGAAAGTGAAAGTTGAAGCTGTCAGTACATTACTGAGAGATTGCTCTCTTTTGAATGAGTTGTTAGCCCAAGCCTCTGAATGGAGTCTCAAGTGGACATAAAAGATTCTATGACATTATTTTGAAGAAGAGTGAGGCAATTTTCTCCAATGTCCAGAAGGTGATGCCCTAATAATATTATTGCTAGACTATTAATCTAGGGACCCTGATAACATGCTGGAATTTGAATTCAATAAAAATCTGGAATTAAGAATCTAATGGTTGTCAAATGTCAGGAAAAGCCCATTGAGTTCACTAACTCCATTAAGGCAAGGAAACCATTGTATTTGGCTAGTCTGACCTACTTGTGATTCCAAATCCATGGCCATACAGTTGACTCTTAACTGCTCTCTGGGCAATTAGGGAAGGGCAATAAATGCTGCCCTAACCAGTGATACCCACAAAAGAAAATTATCTTTCAACCAACAGAGCTGAGCAGGAGTGTATATAGAATGAAAGGTCAGAGTTCTTGTGAGGAGTAGAAAGTCTGCAGGAAGGGGTAAGGCCTTGAAGGGATTTAAACACACAGATGAGACAAAATTTTAAACTTCCGGAATCAAAGAATCGGAGACCAAAATAGCTCAGACATGGTTAAAAGCAACGGGTTTTGGTGCAACATAGCAGACAGGGAGCAAAATTTAGATAAACTGAAGATTACTGAGCATGGAAGAGGAGAGATTAATCAGGAGGATATTGGAATAGTCCAATCTGGCTGTGAGAAAGGTATAAAGGAACTTTTCAGCAGCAGGTGGGTTAGATAGAGGTGGAAGAGGCCTGTGTGCTGGGGAAGATATGGAGTTGGAAACTCAATGTAGGGTCAAATAGGGCATTGAAATTGTGATTGACCTGCTTCAGCCCAGTTTGTGGCTGTGGAGGGGGTAGAATGAATGGCAGTAGTATGTCTTGGAAGCTTGATTTTGAAACAGAAGTGAAAACTAACCTATGGGTATTCAGATGATATCACAATTAAATAGAAGAAAGAAAGGCTTATATAGTGCCTTTCATGACCACTTGGATGTACTTTGCTACCTTTGAAGACTTTTGATGTTTATAAGTTTAACAGTTATAATTTAGGAAATGGCATGCAATTCCTATGTCGTCAAATCCTCGAAACAGCAATGTGTTTGCCACGCAATCATCTGCTTTGATTGTGTTGATTAAAGGACACATGTTGAATAAAATCCTGGGAAATATCCCTGCTGCAGTTCCTTAAAAGCATAGTAGAGATAGCGGGCCTTAGTTTGATGCACCATCTGTGAGACTTCTCCTTTAACAATATGGTACTCCTTCAGGGCAGCACAGAAGTGATAACCTAGCATTTGTGTTCAAGTCTCAGGAACGGTTCCTGAGCCATAATAATACTACTAACTGAACTGTGATGACACAGAGGAAGGGGCCAAGGATGAATCTAAGGGACTCAGACAAAATGTTCTCGTGAAATTTTCTTTATTATATGCAGCTCATTTGTTGCAATACATGATCCCTTTAAGATAGTTGTGCAGCACTATTGTACACGTTAACAAAACTTGGTGGTTAGTGTGCCCAGCCCAGCTGCAATTGTGTGGAGATAGGATTGGAAGCCACCATGATGATGGTCTAGCTCTGATTTAATTGGTAGGAATGAACAAAGTGAGGACCATTCCTTTGAGTTGGACAATTCATTGGGTAAACCCTGGAATCCCCTTCCTGACAGCATTGTGGACTGCAACCATTCAAGAAGGCAGCGCACCACCACCTTTTCAAGGGTAACGAGAGACGGGCAATCAAAGCTGGTCCCAGCAGCAAGGCCCACATCCCACAAGTGAATATAAAAGAAATGCAAGAGAGGCAGAAGAGGCAGACAGTGCAGATAATCGTGTCAAAAGCTGCAGTTAATTTGAAGAAGACAAGGAGAGACATACTTCCAAATGGAGGAGGATAATGTTGGAGGATTATCCTGTAGGATTTACAATGTCAGCTTATATGGAAACCAATTGGGAAAGATGGATGGTTGGAAGTTCAATGGAAGTGGGATCTAAAGAATGTGATGAGGGACAGAAAAAAAGGCAAAGGGAGCAGGGTCAAAGATAGCAAAGACGGAAATTTGGAGAGAGGCTTAATCTGGTGGCAATGATGGAGATAGCAGAATGGATGGTTTCAATCTCAGTGATGAAGAAGTCTGTGAACTCTTCATGCTTGTGGAAGTGGAGAAAGCAGAACAGAATGTTTAACCTGAATGTGGTAGCAATGTTAAATAGTTGATTTAATCTCCATCAGTTATATAAATGATTCTGCCCCATTAATTAAGGTGAGTACCAATACCTTGGTTCATTTTGTCATTGATTTTGCAACTAAAATTACATACATGATCAGAGGTTGGGAAAGCTCATCATTAAGCCCATCAAGTGCAGGCACAGTCATGCATATTTCTGACCCATGTCTTCAGGGCAAAGGTGGAGCCAAATAAGATGACAAACAAATGGGTGGTCCATTCAGAAAAAACTCTTGGAGACTTCTGTCTGACAATGGCACTCAAGCAAAGTTTTAAGAAAGTGGTTGTCTATACTTTCTCATTATCACAGGGGATGTAATGGCCTAGTGGTATTGTTGCTAGGCTGTTAATCCAGAGACCCAGATAATGTTCTGGGGACTCAAGTTCAAATCCTGCTATAGCAGGTGATGGAATTTGAATTCATTTTAAAAAAAAACGTCTGGAATTAATAATCTAATGACCATGAACCAATTGTCAGGAAAAGCCATCTGGTTCACTAATGTCCTTTGAGGAAGGGGAAGGAATAACAGATTACTCCCCATAACTGGAAATGTCCTAATCATTTGTCAAGTTCAATTTTAAATCACTGGCCCAGATTTCCCTGGGGTATGCTCCATTGGAATGGTACCACTGTACCACAGCAACATTTGTAGAGGGAAACAAGAAGAGGAAATTATAGAGTAAGTTGATTAATATTAATCAAGACACCCCATATTTTCAACAAACTTTTGTGTCACTCATCAAAAATAGTTCGAACCATATTCCTTGATATCCTTACCTAATAACAGCCTGTCAATCTCATCTTAAAAGCTCCGATTAACCTTCTGGGGACAGAATTTAAAATTCTTGAGTGATAAAGTGTTTTCTGATATTTCTTCTAAGTATCCCAGCTCTAACTGTAAGATGTTATCCCCTTGCTCTGATCCATTGTTAGTTTGTCTGTATCTAACCTAGTGAATTTTTAAGATTTTAAATAGTTTAATCACATCACTGTTGGATTTTCTACAGTCAAAGGAATTCAAGCCATGTTTATGTACCTCACCACAGTTTAACCATCAAATAACACCCAAAGACAGATGACCTGGTCATTATCACAATGTTGTTTGAGGACGCTTGATATGTATAAATTGTCTGGCATGTTTCTTACATTACAACATGATTTACACTTTTAAAAGAGGCATTTCCACTGACTGAGAAGTGCATTGCAACATCCTGAAATGATGAAAGATGCTATATAAATGTTAGTCTTTCTTACTTTCATAATTCTGTCTCCATGATAGTCAATGGTGATTGCAATTTTCCTATTTAAAATAGTTTTCATGTAGCTGTCACTTAGGCTGAAAAATAATGGCGCTGGTAACCTGGCAGCAACATGATTTATTGACTGAGAAGAGGGTTAATATGAAAATGCTGGTAACATTTGTCATGTGGAAAAGTCAATTTCATGTGAATTTAAATTCAAAAAGAGCGGGAACTTGAACTGTCTGTGAAATAACGTGGTGGATTAATCAACCACAGCACTCACTGTTGGATTTGGAATGCTGCTGTGTCATTGCTTCTCAGTGCCAAAGATAGGAGATGATTTCCAACAATGTATGGTAAGCCCGATGAGTGCTGCACATATTACAGTAAGCCATGGAGAATGCAAAACATGAGTCTAGAAGTTTAAGTTGATGACTTTGACTGCACGTCTTCTCCATATCTTTGCAGAACCCCGTCTATTTGCTCTCTACAGGCAACAGCCAGCACCTCTGTAAGGACAGCAGCAAACAAATAAAATAAATTATTTGCGTATCCTCATTTCAATTTACCTGGATTAAAATTTAATGAGAAACATCTGATTTCATTTAAGGGTGGCTAAAGCCACAGGTTCTTACACAAACACACACATTACAGGTAGCATAGGAAATTAAAACAATGCTTATCTGTAAGGCACCAATGAGTGCATTGTATCTAATCTACCAGTACAGTCAACACTGCCTCAGTAATCACAAGGTAAACAGAATCTGGCATGGGTTCACAAAGCTTAGCAATGGTCAAATCAATGTGCTAGAAGGCAACATTTAGCACACATCACTGATCTCAATATTTCAGGAGAATCTAGACAAATCCAACAGATGTTCTGCTCCAGGGGAAAATGACCCTGATGCTCAGCACAATCAGGGAGGAAGCCAGAGGTCCTGGAGTTTAACGTTCCATAGCAGCTAGAAGCATGTCTTTATCCATATCTGGTGAATTTAACAATACAACCAGATGCCTATTTTTGGAACATTTTCCAGTCCATGGGCAATAACATTGTCAGGCTCTTAGCTAAATAGACCAATGACAACAAACCAGAGTTGAGAGATTGTAAAGAAGGAAGGTAAGATTTCATGGAGCATGTAGGTGAGCTCAGGTAGTGGGAGAGTCATCAGAAAGATAAAGGAGATTTTTTAGAGATCAGGGTGGAGCCAGAGAGAGGAGATATATTGTGCTGTGAAAGACATTCTGAGGGCATTGGATCACAGTGGGTGGAGATTGAGGGTGGTGGAGTGGTTAGAAAAGCAACTTTGAAAGCCACATAGGGCAGTATTCCAGTTCCTTCTGTCTCAGAGTATTCGATCCCCATGGATACTCTGCAATAATAATCAGTTTGAATAGTTTCCTCATGACAGATGTTAGGTGACTGGCCCATAAGTCTGTCGATTTTTGTCTTCCTCCAATTCATGGGCATACTTATAGACCCTAAGGAATTGTGTAAGATTCATAAAAATGCATCCGCTATTTCTGCAGCCATCAGGTCAAAACGAAATGGCAGCCTTTAGTCCCGTAAGTTTGTTTAGTATTACAAAAGTTACAATTGTTTAAAATTCTTCCTTTAACCCCCGATTATCTACCACAATTGGGATGATTGTAATGTTTTCTACCTTGAAGGTAGACAAAATATTTGTTCACAGTTACTGTCATTTCCTTATTTCTCATTAATCCCCTATTTAATTTTCCAGAGGTCTAATATTTATTTTAGCTACCCTCTTTTTTACATTATTGTAGCTTTTACTTCTTGATTTCACATTTGATTATTTCCTCTACTCTATTTTCTGCCTCATTTTAATTCTTTTAAGTCATCTTTTGCAATTTCTAAGTGTTTCCTAACTTTCTGAGCTATCATAACCTATTTGTAAAATTACATGCCTTTTCTTTCAATTTGATACTAACCATTCTTAGTCAGCCATTGATGATTTGTTCTTCAAGTCTTATTTGATTAGAGTTTGTTCTTTTCTGATAGTGTCTTTATTCCTGAACTTTTATTAAGAAATATCTCCTTAAATCCTTACTCCTGCTCGTCTACCATCTTAGCTTTAATCTAACGTCAGAGTCCATGATAACCAAACCTGTCTTTGTAATTTTGTAAATTAACTTTGTTTCGGTTTAAGCCATTAGTTTCAGACCCAGGTTTCTTCCATCAAACTGAATGTGAAATTCAATCATGTTATGAGTAGTCATCATTAGGAGATCTTTCACTATGATATAACTGGTTAATCCTGTCTCATTGTACATTACCAAGTCTAAAATAGCCTATTCTCTGCTTGCTTCCAGAACATATGTTTTTCTGAGAAACTGTCCCGAATATGGCCTATGAACTTATCTTCAAGCCTGCCTCCACCAATTTGGTTTATCAAATCCACATGAAGATCATCATTGTTCTTAGTTATTGCAATGCTTCCATACAAGTGCCCATCACTTTTTTGATTTATACTGTTCTAATGTTGAGTTCCTATGTGGGAACCAGCAGCTAAGTTTCATTTCTATTTATTATCTCTGCCGAATTGATTTTATACTTTAATCTTCAGAGCCAAGATACTTTCTTGTGACTGTGCTGTAGTTGAAATCCTAATGCTGTTCACAGGAGCTTTTTCTCTTGGAAGATGATGACAATGTGGAATGTAGCCTATCCAGGGAAATATTGGACATTATGAATTTCAAAGAAAGCAATGAGAGTCTTTTTTTGTTGGAAGACACTAGGCAAGTCCTTTGAAGAGCATGTGATGTAAAGTCAGTGAAGAATCTTAGGCATTTGCTAGAAGAATAGAAATGGGACTAATTAAACCAGACAAAAAGTTGCCATTTCAGTATCAATATGCTATGACCTGTGGACAAACCAAGGAAGTACAAGTTGTAATTATAGCTTTATCTAAAGGGATATTCGCCTTATCTCAATTGAAATACCATAAGAGTTTGCAAGATGTTTTGATGTTAATGTAAAATCATTTCTGATTTACTGAATGACTGAACTATCTGTACAACATTTTGAAATATAAAGTGTGTTCTAGCAACACATCTTATTCAACATAGGAATTTTCCTGGCAATTCCACTCTGGTTAGAGGACAAGCAGCAGGGGGAATAACTGCAAAATGAGGACAGAGCTTCATCTGCAGAGAGACAAGGTATGATCAGATGAGCTTGCAGAACATTATATCCCACCAGCAGACCGACTAGCCCAAGTTAACATACCTGGACTCATGTGGTGAGTGGGCCTCAGGAGACTGCCTTTCTGTAATGATGCTGACATAGTTATGTCACCACCTGCAGCAAGACTCCTGGGGTAAGAGATTTGGACAAAGGCAAGTATGTGGAGTCAGGAGCTGCCACAATCTCATTAAATGGCAGAGTGGGTTTGAGGAGCTAAATGGCCTACTCCTGTTCCTATGTTCATACTACAACAGACTGCCACAACCAACACTGCATTACCTTTTGAAAAGATGGGAGAAGTTCTCTCTCTGGCTCTCTCCAGTTTGAAACAGGGATAATCAGGAATACCTATTAACTTACATGATTGCATTAAGCATGGGATTAGTGCCAACCTCTTTCACCACTTTCCCAATGGGCAACTGCAAACAGCTGAATAGGGTCTTGAAGTTTAATGCACATTGCAAGTACTTGCCAATCCCAGAGTGTCAGTAATATAACATGTCTTCCTGCATGCTCGTTCAAATTGTTTGACTATGTCAGAAGTCCCAAAGGTTTGCAGTCTGGTAATGTGCAATTGTGCTTTGATCAACAGCTTCACTATCAGGTTCCATATTGCATTAGTAAGGTGATAATTTTCCATAGCCCTCTCTTTATGCACTTGCATACATGAGAGCGGTTGGTTGCTTGGAAATAGAGACTTTGTGCTCTGGCTTCTGATTTGTCTCAGAAAACCCAACTGAACCACAATTCAATCAGTTCTAGGCTCAGCAAGACTTTTCAATAGGCAGACTATTCAAGTCCTCGAGCAACATCTCTCCAGCCTGGACAGTTTGAGTTCAAGAGACATTCTGCAATGTCACCAGAAAAGGGGGTCACTTATTATAGTGACTCGTGCTATATTGAATAACTTTGCTCCACAATATTGACAAGTACAAGGACCTGAAGTAACTCCACAGAGGACAGTATCCTGTCACTAAGTCTCACTTTATTTACACGTGAGGAGTCCTTGACACTGATTCATCTCCCTCAGAGCCAGCTCCCAGAGTGAACAGGATGTCTAACACCCCTGTTTATATCTGTCAGTCAGGGCTCCCTGATTGGACCAGGTTAACAATCCCAATCAGGGAACTCATATTCTATGGGTCCACCTGGTTAATCTCATTACAATCACTACAATTCCCCAAATCCCACACCCAAGTCCAAGGATGTAAGCCAGTTCCTTTTTTGTAGTTCCTCCTGTGGAGTTTTAGCACCAGGTCAGGTTCCTCCAACTCTGCCCCTGATATGGGACGTGTGTAATGCACAGTAACTCACCTTTTGTGCCCAGAGCATCTTGGAAGATATTCATTCTCCTCTTCAGGCAGTAAAGGTGTTGAGGCAGTGAATTCCACTGGGTCCATCTCACATTCCGAGGTATCTTCAACACTTGACCTAGAGGTAGAACCCACAGGTTCTGGAACAGTTGGAAAGACAGTTGAGTAGCCTGGCAAGTTTTGCTCCCACACCCTTTGCGAGTTTCCATCTTTCATATGGTCCACATGTTTGTTCAGTACCTACCCGAACTTTTTCGTCACTGGACCTAATCTTGTGTTGGCCATTCTTCTTACACATACAGAACATTCCTGTTGTTCCTACACCAAACCTCGTCCCCTGAAGTAGCCAGTTGCTCTTGCCTAGCAGCGCCTTGTGTCCAGCATTATTGTTCCTGTTGCTATTTCACCTTCCTCCCCAGGTCTGGGAAGATCAGATTTAACCTGGTGTGGAGTCGATTCCCCATGAACAACTCTGCTGGACCTCTCTCTGTAGTTGCATGAGGGTCATCCTATAATCAAATAGGAACCAGGACAGTTTGGTATCTAGTCAATTTTCAAAGTTTGGACTGCTCTTTCTGACAGACCATTGGATGATGGATGGAATGGAGCTGTCCATATATGATGAATACCATTTGACTTCAGGAAATACTCAAATTCCCTGATGGTAAACATTGGCTTGCTATTTGTGACCATCACTTCTGGGAGTCAGTGCATTGCAAAAGATGCATGCAGTTTTTCTATTGTAGTCCCTGTGTTTGACAAATGGGCCCTATGTACGTTCAGCCATTTTGGTTGGTGTTCTCAATGAGTAAGAACATTGAACCCATGAAAGGACCTGCACTGTTAGCATGTAACCGAGTTCAGGATTTACCCAGCTATTCCCACAAATGTGGGGGGGCTGCAGGTGGTAATTATTGTCCTTGCTGGCACACTGGGCACTGCTCCACCAATGCAGCTATGTCTGCATCCAATCCTTTTCTTTTCCTTTATTCATTCATGGGATGAGGGTGTCGCTGGTTAGGCAGCATTTAACTGCCTATCCCTAATTGCCCAGAGGGTGGTTAAGAGTCAACCACATCGCTATGGGTCTGGAGCCACATGTAGGCCAGACCAGGTAAGGATGACAGTTTCCTTCCGTAAAGGGAATTAATGAACCAGATGGGCTTTTCCAACAATTGACAATGGATTCACAGTCATCATTAGATTCTTAATTCCAGACATTTATTGAATTCAAATTCCACCATCTGCCACTGCTGGATTCGAACCCAGGTCCCCAGAATATTATCTGGGTCTCTGGATTAACGGTCCAGCAATAATACCAGTAGGCCATTGCCTCCCCTTACTGGCCACCAGATATAACTTCTCACCAACATCTTCATTTGGGAAACCCCTGTATGACCCTGGTGGAGTTCAGCCAGCATCTGGTGGCGATATTTGCTCAGGACAATCACTGTTGCTCCTCATGATATACCGTCCTCTACTGTGATCTGGTCTCTCTGGATGCAAAAAGATTTCAGCTCTGGTTGTGGCGGTCCTTTGGTATCCCCCATCATCACCAGTTGTTTCAGTTTTGCCAGGACTGGATCTTTCTGTATCCAAAGTCTGATATTGTCAGCTGTGACAGGAGATATGTTCAGAAAATTTAAAACCATTATGGACTTTACCACCGGGAGGTAGCTCAATACATCCGCATTTGATACTTGGTCTCCCAGACAGTGTTCCAACTTGTATTATACACACTTAGTATGAGAACCCTGAAGCTATGGGCAGCACTGCCTTGTCCTCTTTAGGTAGACCTAGCAGGGTTTGTGGTCTGTCATTATTACAAATTTACACCCATAAAGGTACTAGTGGAACTTCCTGACTCCAAATATGACAGCCAAACCTTCCTTCTCTGTCTGGGCATATTTATGCTCTGCATTAGCCAAAGTCCTGGATGCATAGACGAATGGGCGTTCCTCTCCATTGGCCCACCAATGAGCTAATACTATCCCAGTGCTGTACAGGGAGGCATCACATGTCAATCCTAGATCTCACTTGGGATCATAGTGTGCCATCATCCTAGAGGATGGTAGCTGTTTCTTCACTTCATTGAAAGCTATGGGCTTGGCTACATAGCCATTTCTAGGGTTGACCCTTTTTTAAGAGTTGATGCAAAGGGCTAGGATGGAGGTCAGGTTATGTATGAACTTTCCGTAATAATTCACCTCCCAAGGATAGACCTCAGCTCTAGTACAGGTGTGGGAGACAGGGTGCCTTTGATCACCCTCACTTTATCTTCCAACATTTGTAACCCGGTCTTGTCGACTCTGTAGCCTAAGTAGGTCACTCGTGGTGTCTAGAACACATATTTTTCCCTCCTAAAGCATGTGCCCACCTGGGAGAAACATCTAAGGACTATATCCGAGTTCTCTAAGTGTTTGTTACTGGTCTTCTCTGTTATTAGTCATTTAGATAAATGGCATCCTGGGGTAGGCCTTGTAAAATGTTCTCCATTGTCTGCTGAATAATTGCACATTCTGGTGATTCCCAAAATCCCTCTCATACATTGATACAAACCCTTATGGGTATTAATTGTAGCGTACTCTTGGGAATCCTCATTGAACCGCAATTGCAATTACACATGGCTCATGTCCAGCTTCGTGAAGGACAGCCCCATCTGCCAGCTTTGTATATAAATCTTCTTTGTGAGGGATTGAGCATTTATCCAGCTGCGAAAAAGGCAATTTACCATTTGTTTAAAAGCCCCACAAAGACGAATCAACCCATCAAGCTTCACAATTGGTATGACCAATGCTCCCCATTCTACAAACTGGACTGGTTTGATAGTTCCTTCGTTTGCCAGCCTCTGATTTTTGCCCATAACATGGCACTGGGCAGGCCTTGCAGAATCATAGAGTTGCTTCCTGGTCAACATGCAATGTGACCTTGGCTCCTTTGATAGCCCCTAGACCTTCCTGAAAAATTTCTGGGTATTTAATTAAGACTTCACTCAGGCAGCCATTTTCTAATCAAAAGAATGTTGAGCCAATCTAGGTGAATCTTTCTCAATCAATTTCACTCCATCAAGCTTGAGCCTGAGCTTTATACTACAATCAGTGGTAACTGAACAAGCTGCTTCACATAAGAGACTAGAACCAACGTTATACCCTTAATCTGTAGAGCTTCCCAGGTATTGGTTCTCAGTCTTGCTAATGACTTACACAAACTTAAGGGTTGGAGTCCAGAGCGAATTTAGTTAAAGACTGGTTCTGCAATCACTGAAATGGCTGGGCCAGTATTGACCTCCATTAGAACTGGGTGACCATTTAACCAGATGTTTATTTTGATTAGCTCTGATTTGGATGTCGCTAAGCACTTTAACAGTTCCAAACCAGATATAGGTGGATTTTCCAAGGCATGCACTCTCTTGGATACTTGCCTATGAGTTCTCTTACTCAATTTAGGTTTAATGGGATGCTTTTGCTGTCTGAAGTCCCCATACCAGCAGCAACTGCAATGGACTTCCTGCCTGGATCCTGAAGAAAATTTTAGCCATTTGGCCAAGGCGTGGCTTTGTTTTGGGGTTTTGCAATGGGCTGATCTAGAGTCCCTCTGTTCACAATATGTCCTGAATGAGACTATGCAATTACCTTCATTCACGTGGTGTTCCCCAAACTCAGTCAGACTGGCAAGGAATACTCTGCAACTCACATGCTCCACTTGCTGTATTTTCCAATGATAAAGCCAGTTGTAGTGCCTGTTTGAAGTCCAGTTGGGCTTCAGTTACTAGGTACTTTTGTGTGGTTACATCATTAGTCCCACATACCAAATGGTCTCTTAACATCTCATTAAGGATTAAACCAAAGTCATTTGCCTCTGCCAGTCATCTTAACCTAATCAAAAATCCTAAAACTGATTCCCCTGGTTCTCGAACTGCCGAGTAAAACTAATAATGTCTCAGAATTAGAGGAGAATTGGGGTCATAATATTCATTAACTAAATCTGTCAACTCTTGAAAGGTCATAGTGTCTGGTGCCTCAGGGAAAGTTAGGATCCTAATAAACAAAGAAGCTGCAGGTCAACAAACTCTCAGGAGAATTACTTGTTGCTTTTCATCTGCCCCAGTGTCATTTGCCCAGAAAATATAATACATTCTTTCCACATACTGGGCCCAGTCTTCATTAGCAGGATCAAATGAGTCAACCTTTCCAAATGACGGCACAATGCTGGAAATGCTTACCCCACCTCAAAAATAACTGTGGCAAGCGAATTTCTTCAGGACCATGTGATTTTCTCTTGTTACCACTGAAACAACTCCACAGAAACTGGTATCCCGTCACCAAATCACCCTTTATTTACACATGGAGAGTCCTTGACACTGATCCAGCTCCCTCAGTGCCAGCTCTCAGAGTGCACAGAACCTCCGACACTCCTGTTTATATCTGTCAGCCAGGGCTCCGGGATTGGACCAGATTAACAGCCCCAATCAAGGAGCTCATACTCCAAGAAGTCCACCCTGCTGACTTCGTTATAATCACCAACGGAATAGAAGACGGTGAAGAAACAGACATGTTTTGGCATCTGCCTGCAGTCACAACTCTGACAGCGCCAGTTTGAACAATCCTGTCCAATGCTTCTCACTGCAGTCAGAATCACATTCAACATCTAACCCAGTCCTTCCATTTCCTAATAAACTACAGCAGGCAATTTTGATATTCGTGTCATCTAGCACAACAGGGTCATCGGCAACCACAAAAAAAGACCTTACACACAACAATTCCAAAGAGAGTTAATGATTTCATTGGCTTACAGAAATGTTTGTATGCTCATTACTATCTGGCTCTCCTTAATGCTTGTCCTAGGAAATCTCTCACCAACTGTTCTTACTTCTTCCAAAGCATTTACTTCTCCAGACATGATATGGCCTGAAAATGATGAAAAGGAACAAATCCTTCCCACCTTCTCAGCAGCCATCAGCATTTTGCTCCAGCCCTCAAAATAAGTTGGTAGGTCCTTAAAGAGAACACATAGTATCAGTCAGAGATAGTAAGAACTGCTAATGCTGGAATCTGAGAGAACACAGTGTGGAGCTGGATGAACACAGCAGGCCAGGAAGCATCAGAGGAGCAGGAAAGTTGACATTTCGGGTTGGGACCCTTCTTCAGAAATGGGGGAGGGGAAGGGGCTCTGAAATAAATGTGGGGTGGGGTGCAATGATAGCAGGTAGGTAGTGGTGGGGATTGGTCAGTGAGGTGGGAGGAGCGGTTTGGTGGGAGAGAAGACGGACAAATCAATGAGGCGGGAATGAGAGGGGGTGCTGGTCTTGGGATGAGGTCAGGGTGGGGAGATTTTGAAGCTAGTAAAGTCCACATTGATGACATAGTATTAGTCACCTTATTTAAGGAAGCATGTAAATGTTTTGGAAAAGGTTCAGAGAAGATATGTCAGATTACTATCTGGAATAAGTGAGTTGTATTATGAGGAAAGGTTGGACAGGTCAGGCTTGTATACACTGCAATTTAGAAAAGAACAAGATGACTTGATTGAAACATTGAATCTCCTGGGAGCTCACGACAGGTTGGATGTGGAGAGGATGTTTCCTCTCATAGGAGGATGCGGAACTAGGAGTCACTATTTAAAAATGAAGGGTCACCTATGTAAAACAGAGCTATTGTGGAATTTTTTTCTCTCAAACAGTATTGATTGTTTGGAACTCTGTGCCAGAAAAAGTGATGGAAGCAGGGCCCTGGAATATTTTTTAAAAAGATGTAAATACATTTGTGGTAATAATGGGGGTGAAAGGTTATCAGGGAGGGGTGGGAATGTGAATTTGAGGTTACCACCAGATCAGCCATGATCTTATTAAATGTCAGAGCAGGTTCAAGAGACTATCCCTGCTTCTAATTCATACGTTGGTGTGCACAGCTAATTTAGATATTTAAATTAAAGGCTTCGGATGTCAGTAGAATCCTGATGCTGGTTGAAGACTGAACAGGATGGAGTTTGTACCAGACACTCCCTTTCCAGAATCAGTGAGCAGTTGGATGGAAGAAGCCACATCAGACAAATTATCTCCCAGAATGTATAGTCGACAGCAAAGTGAGAGTATAGTGATAGCACTCCCTGCTGACCTTCCAAGAAAGCTGTCCATCAAAATCTAGCAATTTCTGTTTTGTAGACCTCATCTTTTCATGACATCAGTTTGAATCTAGCTCCAAGTCAAGGGCATTACCAAACTTTCAGCGACAGTAACATCATCAAACAAGTTAAAGCAGCCAATTACATTGAAGCATTTTCAAGGGTGTAAAATCAGGATGCAAAATGCACTGATTTTTTTACATTGAATTGCAACTCGATAGAGACTGAAATATAAGATTGGAACACACACTTAGGATTAATTTAGAATCTGAAACTTCATTTTAAAAGTTTAATATAATTATACATCAAAATTATGAATTTTATAATATCATAAAAATCCAACATTCTGTAAATATACAATTATTCTTTCAAGGCCAGTGACACTGTTAGCAGTAATTATGAAGCTAGTGTGCCATTAGAAACCCAATGGCACTTCATTCGACAAGGTGTTAAATTTTCAAGGGTTTTTGCAACAAGACTAATAGCTTATTAACAATGATGACATTTAATCAATAGCCTACAAAATTTATTTATGTATATTTGTGCCTGGTTACTGCAATGGTGTTTGGAGAGAATCAATGTAAACATGGTTTAGAAATCAGGAATGTTGTGCGACCAAGATTTTTGTGTAACATGGAGTCATGGAGCCATTCAGCATGGAAACAGACTCTTTGGTCGAACTCATCCATGCCAACCAGACATCTAAATGTGACCTAGTTCCATTTTCTAGCATTTGGTCCATATTTTTATAAACCCTTCTCATTCCTGTACTCATCCAGATGCCTTTTAAATGGTATAATTGTGCCCGTCTCCACCACTTCCTCTGGCATCCCTTTCTGTACACTTTTTCAGCGTGAAAAGTTGCCCCTCTGGGCTCTTTGAAATATTTCCCTTCTCACTTTAACCAGTGCCCACTAGTTTTGAATTCCCTTAACCTGGAAGAAGTCCTTAATTATTTACCCTATCCATGCACCCATGGTTTTATAAACCTCTGTAATGTCACCCCTCAGCCTCCAAAGCTCCAGGGAACAAAGCCATGGCCCATTCAGCTTCTCCCTATAGCTCAAACTTTCCAAACCTGGCAACATCCTTGTATATCTTTTCTGAACCCTTTCAAATTTAACAATATCTTTTCTATAGAATTGAGACCAAAATTGAATGCCGTATCCTAAAAGTGGCCTAAAAATGTCCTGTACAGCCACATGATATCCTAACTCCTATATTCAATGCACTGACCCATGAAGACAAGCATGTCCAATACTTTCTCCACCACCCTGTCTACCTGCAAGTCCACTTTCAAGGAACTATGTACCTACCCTAGGTTTCTTTGTTCGGCAACACTCCCCAGGGCCTTACTATTAGCTGTATAAGTCTTGTTTGCCCTGATCAGTCTTCCAAAATGCAACACTTCACTTTTATCTAAATTAAAGTCCATCCATGGTTCCTTGGCCCATCAGCCCATCTGATCAGTGTCCTGTTGTGCTCTGAGATAACCTTCTTCCCTGTCCACTACCCTACCAACTTTGGTGTCATCTGCAAATGTTCTAACCATACATCCTACATTCACATTCAAATCATTTATATATATCTTGAAAAACAGTGGACCTACCGCCAATCCTTGTGGTACATCACTGGTCACAGGCTTCCAGTCCAAAAAACAACCCTCCACCACCACCCTCTATCTCCTACCTTCAAGCCAATTTGCATCCAATTGGCTAATTACACTGGATTCCAAGTGGTCAAACCTTGCTAACCAATCTACCATGCAGAACCTTGCCAGACACCTTGTTGAAGTCCACAAAGACAACATCTACTGCTCTGCCTTCATCAATCTTCTTTATAACTTGCTCAAAAACTCAATCAAGTTAGTGAGATGGGAATTCCCATGTGCAAAACCATGTTAACAATTCCTAATCAGTCCTTGCCCTTCCAAATGCACGTACATCCTGTCCCTCAGATCCCCACCTGCCCACTGCCGACATCAGGCTCACCAATCAATAGTTCCCTGGCTTTTCCTTACCACCTTTTTTAAATAATGCCACCAGATTAGCTACCTCCAGTCTTCTGGCACCTTTACCTGGAAATAGCCTCTCCCAATCAACTATTGGAAGTTCCTGACTAATACCATCAAATTTGGCCTTACTCCAATTTAAAACTTTAACTTCTGGATCAGGTATATCCTTTTCCATAGCTATTTGAAAACTAATAGAATTATGATCAATTACCCCAAAGTGCTCCCCCGCTGACACCTCTGTCACTTGCCCTGCCTTACTTCCCAAGAGAAGGTCAAGTTTTGTTCCTTCTCTAGTAGGTACATCCACATATTGAATCAAAACATTTTCTTGTACACACTTTACAAATTCCTCTCTATCCAAGCCCTTAGCATCGTGGCAGTCCCAGGCTATGCTTGGGAAGTTAAAGTCTCCTACCATTACAGACCTGTTATTCTTACAGATATCTGAGATCTCCTTACATATTTGCTTCTCAGTTTCCTGCTGACTATTGGAGGGCCTGTCGTACAATCCCAATAAGCTAATCGTCCCTTTCTTATTTCTAAGTTCCACCCATATAACTTCACTGGATGTTCTCCCATGAAGTACAGCTATAATGTTATCCTTAACCAAAAATGCCATTCCCCCTCCTCTCTTGCTCCCCTTTCTATCCTTCCTATAGCATCTATATCATGGAACACTAAGCTGCCAGTCCTGCCCCTCTCTGAGCCCTGTTTCTGTAATGGTTATGATCCCAGTCCCATGTTCCGAGCCATGCCCTGAATTCATTTGCCTTAAATGTCAGGCCTGTTACATTGAAATAAATGCAGTTTAATTTATCAGTCTTACCTCATTCTCTGCCTTGCTCTTGCCTGCCTTGACTATTTAACCTGATCCTCTTCTCTACTGTACCAGCCTCAGACAAATCTCTTTCCTCACATTCTCTTCGGGCCCTACAACCCCCTCATCCCCTCCCCCCTTACTAGTTTAGAGCTTCACGAGTAGCACTAGCAAATCTTCCTCTTTACTAAGCTTGTGATGGAAGTGGAGGAGATGTGCCCCTCACCCAAAAATGGCTCAGGATTACTACTAATTGGTTACTTATCATATGACTTTACTCCTTTCTCAATTCATCTTCAGTTAGCGATTTATCTTTTGTCCCATCAGTCAGATGCCACTTTCCAATTGAACCTCCATAGTTAAATAGGTAGAGGGGGTGTTTTCTAAGTTAAGAAGAGCTGCCTTCGTTAAACCCCTTGCTCATCAGACACTGACATCGTGATCAGTGGAATGCTGACAAAACATTTATCAGTGAATCTATAGAATGATGAAGGAAACCTCAGAATGCATTACCAGCTTATTGAGAATGCCCTTCAATGTTGGAACAAAATTTAATAAAAAGAAATTGATAAAATTTAAACAGCATTAAAAATTTCACTTCTGAATGAAACTTATAAATAACATGGTTAGCCTTCTGCTATATTTTTAAATAGAGGGAAACACTGATCACTGAATTTGTTGCTTGTGAGTATTATTGTCACTAATACTTGCAGTGTGTTTTGCCACCAGCAGGAGAACTTTATCTGATGTGACAGTGCCTATGTTATCCCTCATAACCTAAGAAAATAAGACCTGGGTAACATCATATTGGAATATCCAAGAGACATTTATTACAGCGCACTAATATATACAAATATTATATTCATAGCCACAGCTGTCTCTAGGTTAACGTGAAGCTATTCAACAATCAAGAGCAGCACACTTCCACTAGCCTGTCATGCTTCAGGAGGCCCAAGATAAGATGGCATCTGATACCTTTAGATCCTCAGGTCACTGTGATGATTTCATGAGTGTGTGTCTTCAAGATATACTGACATATTGTGCAATAAACCCGAGAACTGCAGATGCTGGAAATCTGAAACAAAAACTGAAATTGCCAGAGAAAAATCATTAGATCTGGCAGCATCTATGAAGAGAAAGTCAACATTTTGGCTCCAGTGACCCTTCATCAGATCTACCAGTAGCCAGGAAAGGTGGTATATGCTGGAGATGGGATTTGGGAGTGGGGGAGTAGGGGGATGTTGGAAGAGTGAAAGGATAGGTGGGACAGAGACCAGAGGGAGAGAAAGACAGTTAGGCAAACAAGGGGACCAATAATGGTATGCCAGGAAGGAGAAAAGCTGATAATAGGGACCATCGGTAGGTGAAATGGGTTCGCTGTGCTGAAAACTGCCATGTAATGATGAGACCTGCATGTGGAGATGGGTAAAGGACATGGATGAAGGTGTTTAAGCCGTAAAATTATTAAACTCAATATTAGGTCCTGAAGGCTGCAGGCTCCGCAAGTGGAAAATGAGACGCTGTTCTTCCATTTTGCACTGATCTACGCTGGAGCACTGCGACAGGCCTGAGGCAGAAATATTGCTCAGAAAACATGATGGTGTGTTAAAGTGGCAGGCAACAGGAAGCTTGGGGTCATTTTTGCAGGCAGAATGTAGATGTTCAGCAAAGCAGTTGCCCAGCCCGCATAGAGAAGACCACATTGTGAGCAGCGATTACAACACACTAGATTGAGTGAAGTGCAGGTAAATCACTGCTTCACCTGGAAGGTATGCCTGGAACCTTGGACATATCATGGCTCTGATATGTACACTGACACACTGAGTGAGAGACAAAACTCAACACTTTGGACAGTAGTGGCCCCTCAGTACAGGATCATGCAATTTCTCTACAGTAGCTGGAAGCATATTTGAGGATGCAGAGGTCACAATGCTGCAAGTTCACTAATACAAACAAACAAATTGGGAGGCTATTTATTCCTTCAAGCCTATGCCACCATTATTAAGATCATGTCTGATGCGATAGTAACCTCAAACTCACATTCCCACATCCCCCGATAACCTTCAACTCCGAGCTTAACAATAATCTATCTACCTTTGTCTTAAAAATGTTCAAGGACTTTGCTTCCACCAGCTTTTCAGAAAGAAAGTTTCAAAGACTCATAATACTCTGAGAAAAGAAATATTTTCACTTCCTCTCTATTTTACTTTAGCAACCACAAACTTTTAAACATGGATCTCTAGTTTTAATCCTTCCCTGAAGAGGAAACATCTTCTCTACATCTGTCTTAACAAGATCCTTTAGGATCTTATATGTTTCAATCAAGTCACCTCTTATTTTTCTCTGCTCCAGTGAATATAAGCCTAGCCCATAGAATATTTCCTCATGAGACAACCTGCTCATTCCAGAGATAAAAGGTACTGCAGATGCTGGAGAATCCGAGATAACAAGCATGGGGCTGGATGAACACAGCAGGTCAAGCAGCATCATAGGAGCAGGAAAACTTGACGTTTCGGGCCCAAACCTCAGGGCCTCTCCACCTATCCTCTCCTCTATCCATCCTCTATCCGCCTCCCCCTCTCTCCCTATTTATTTCAGAACCCTCTTCCCCTCCCCCATTTCTGATGAAGGGTTTGGGCCCGAAACGTCAAGTTTTCCTGCTCCTATGATGCTGCTTGACCTGCTGTGTTCATCCAGCCCCATGCTTGTTATCTCGGATTCTCCAGCATCTGCAGTACCTTTTATCTCTGATACAATTTTAACCCCACTGCGAAGCCTCTTCTAAGGATGCCTACCCTGAAGAAGTTACCCTCCTCCCTCCGGACAAACCTCAGGGCCTCTCCACCTATCCTCTCCTCTATCCATCCTCTATCCGCCTCCCCCTCTCTCCCTATTTATTTCAGAACCCTCTTCCCCTCCCCCATTTCTGATGAAGGGTTTGGGCCCGAAACGTCAAGTTTTCCTGCTCCTATGATGCTGCTTGACCTGCTCTGCTCATTCCAGGTATTGGTCTAGTAAAGCTCAGCTGCCATTAACACATTTACTTGCATCCTTAAATGTGGCAACCAATACAGTGCACAGCACTCTAGATGCAGTCTCACCAAAGCCCTTCCTTTTGTATTCAATTACCCTCATGATAAATAATAACACTCTTTTAGCTTTCCAAATTACTTGCCAGATCTACATACTAACCTTTGTGATTCATGCATTAGGACATCCAGTTGCTTCTGCATCTCAGAGCACTGCAATCTTACACCATTTAGGTAATAGATTCTTTTAAAAATTCCACCTGACAAATTAAGCTTATTCCCATTTTCCCATATTACATCCTATTCGCCAGAGTTTTGACCCTTCACTTACCCATCAATATCATTTTGTATAACCTCCTTGCGTCCTCTTTGTAAGTTACTTTCCTGCCTATCTTTGTGTCAGAGGAAAATTTTGTCAGCCATACCTTCCATCCCTTCACCTAAATCATTATGTATGTGACACACTTCCTCATTCCTTTCAGTAAATAACTGGAGTGTCAATTTGTGCTAGAGATAGTAGGAACTGCAGATGCTGGAGAATCTGAGATAACTTTTCCTGAAGAAGGGTCCAGACCTGAAGCGTCAGCTTTCCTGCTCCTCTGATGCTGCTTGGCCTGCTGTGTTCATCCAGCTCCACACCTTGTTACGTCAAACTGATTGTTTGTGAGGATGTCATATACTCGGTCCCAACTCCAGCCATTGCTTTACTGTAGGGTTTTCATTTGCATGCCAGCTGATATGTGAACTATCCATATGATGACTCAATGTATATGAAACTATCAGTCAGTTTCCAAATGATCACTGAATGCGTCAAATCCAACGGTGATAGTCTCTTATATAGAGTGCTGAAGAGTGTGACAAGTCATAACATTTCTAGAATAATCCCCTTTTGTATTGGCTTTGGGTTACAGCTGATAAAAGACATTAGCTTCCCACCCACTCTGTATTCCTTTGAATGCCAATAAATGTCTCTAGGAATTGTTATGCCTCTGTTTCAGACTACCCACAAAGATGGTTGCAAATATCTGCTGATTTCTATATTACGAAATAACTCTTATTTGATGGTAGCCTAGCACAATCTAGTGCCTGTGTTGTTTAGCTCGTTTACCTTGTATCAGCATGCACTAACTAATTTTGGTTTCTTTCAGTCTCTCTTCATCAAACTGAAGTTGACCTTTTCTATATTGGAGCTTGAAGCTAATGGAATATAAGTTTAAAGGACTTGATGCTTGGCTCCTACCCACCGTAGCCTGAACTTCAGAAGAATCTATAAGTGAAGGAAAGAATTACAGTTTGCAAGCCATCTGCCAAAACACTAGCTTTTAAGACATTGGTAGCAATGGCTTTGGAGCTGATCAGGAAACGTTGACCCTGCCACCAATATTCTGAATTGTGCTCTCAGCATGCAGTATCATAATGAATGAGGAAAAGTTTTTTGGTTGCTGCATCATGACATATGACTAAATAAGTATCTTATGACCGTCCACAGATTTCAAATCCCAAAGAGAGAGAATCATGTACCATGACTAATTTCAGTATTAGTGTTTGCCTCTAGTTTTAGTTTGTTCCAAATGGAACGCAAGTACGGTCTTGTTTTGAAAAGCAGAGCACACTTGTAAAGATGTAAGAAAGTGGCAGACTCAACAAAACATTATGCCTGCAGCTGCAATATGGCAGCAGGGTAGGATGCTCCATTTGGAGCTCCACTCTGCTCACCGGTTCCCTTTCCTTTTCTTTTCTTTTTCTCTTCTTCTTCTCTCTCCTCTCTGAAGCAATTCTATTCACCCCAAACCCCCACACTTTTAAGTACCTACCTAAGAAGTCGGGAAGGAGCCAGGTCACGACGAGGAATCGCTCAGCGGGAGCTGAATGTGCAGGCCATGTCGTGTAGCAACAACAGATCAAGCGTGTGCCAGGACAATGGTGGCGGATCAAGAGCTGGCCGGTTCAGCAGCAAGAGCACACTGGTGAGGGGGCAGTGGGTGGGCAGTGAGAGTGGCGCCAGTGAGGGGGTGGTGGGCGGTGACAACGGGGCCGGTGAGGGGGCGGTGATGGTGAGAGCGGGGCTAGTGAGGGGGCAGTGGGCGGTGAGAGTGGGGCCAGTGAGGGGGCAGTGGGTGGTGAGAGCAGGGCCAGTGAGGTGGCAGTGGGCGGTGAGAGCAGGGTTGGTGAGGGGGCAGCAGTGGGCAATGAGAGTGGGGCCGGTGAGGGGGCGGTGATGGTGAGAGCGGGGCCAGTGATGGGGCAGTGGGCAGTGAGAGTGGGGCCGGTGAGGGGGCAGTGGACGGTGAGAGCAGGGCCGGTGAGGGGGCGGTGGGCGGTAAGATAGGGGGCAGTGGGCGGAGAGAGCGGGGCCGGCGAGGGGACAGTGGGTGGTGAGAGCGGGGCCGGTGAGGGGGCGGTGGGCGGTAAGATAGGGGGAAGTGGACGGTGAGAGCGGGGCCAGTGAGGTGGCAGTGGGCGGTGAGAGCGGGGCTGGTGAGGGGGCAGTGGGTGGTGAGAACGGGGCCGGTGAGGGGGCAGTGGGCGCTGAGAGCAGGGCCGCTGAGGGGCCAGCGGTGGACGGTGAGAGTGGTGCCAGTGAGGGGGCACCAGTCCGCAGTGAGAGTAGTCCACCTCCTGGGTGTCCTGCGATTGGAGCGACGCCTGCACCATTTGTGGAGATGTGGCGTGGGACTTTGAGATCTGGACTTTCTTTTCCTTGGTTACCTTTTGGCTCTGTTAAATTTTTTAATTCTGGCTTTTGTAACCAAGTGGGTGCCAGTGAATGGCAACTTTGTGCACTTTTCACTCTACTTATGTATTCCTATACTTAGTACATGTGACAATTCAATAAATCTAAATAAAATCTGGGCACCGAGCACCAGCTTCACTGACCCGGTCTACTTCTGTCAGGGCAACATATTGGCTTTGCAGGTCCAACCCTTTTGTAGTGGGTTTAGCAACAGCTTTGCACTTGGAGCCGTTGGCCCCACAAACATGTCACACAGCTTTAATGAACTAAACAGACATTGAAAAAAGGAAACAAATTCTGTGTGGAGCTGGAGGAACACACAGGCCAGGCCACATCAGAGGAGCAGGAAAGCTCACATTTCAGGTCGGGACTCTTCTTCAGAAAGGTCCATTTCCTGAAGAAGGGTCCAGACCTGAAACATCAGCTTTCCTGCTCTTCTGATGCTACCTGGCCTGCTGTGTTCCTCCAGTTCCACACTGTGTTATCTCTGACTCCAGCATCGGCAGTTCTTACTATCTCTGAACAAATCCTGTGACCCAGATTATGATAGGTTCTGATGGAGAATGTGCTATGTCTTGCAATATTTGAAACAATAGTAAGAACATAGAACACAGAAGAGAACAGTGCGGGAATGGGCCCTTCGGCCCACAATGTTGTGCTGAACATGACGCCAAATTAAACTAATTGCTTCTACCTGCCCTTGGTCCATATCCCTCCATTCCTTGCATATTCATGTGCTTATGTAGAAGTACCACCACCCCTGGAAGTGAGTTCCAGAGTCCTAGCAGTCTCTGTAAAAAAAACTTGCCCTTTACATTACTTTTGGACTTTCCTCCTCTCACCTTAAATGCATGCCCCCTGGTCTTTGACATTTCAATTTTGGGACAAACAACCAATGGGCTATATTTTCCCTGTCCCTAAAAATGTAGGCCCGGCCAATCAGTTGGGAAAATATGGTGAGATTAGAAAAATTTTAATTCTCAACATCAAACAAAAGGTTTGATTTTTACAGCCAAGATACGAATCTTGAAAAGCAAGATACGAATTTCGCTGGTGATTGGTGAGAGATCGAATTGCATGTAATTGCAATGCCATTAGTACCTAATCTCTCTTCCTTCCTATGCAATCTGCCGTTCCCCCATGCACCAGACAGAAACTGGGCAGTGACAATTCCCAGCAGGAAAGCCAGAGCACATGTCTGGCAACTGCAGCTTGCTGCCTGCTCCTCCAGACCTTCATTCTGGACAGCAGTCACCAACATTTCAGAGTACGGTCCATGGGCAGTAACCACCTTTGGAAGTTGGCATCAGATACGCATGCAGCCTCACCATATTCTCACCATGGCTGACCACTGGCTCACTTAGAATACAGTTCTTCATTTCAATACTTACTTTGGAACATCTTGCATTGTAATGATGCTGCCAGGCTGCTTTGCACACAGACGCTCATCTCAAAATTTGGAGTAGAGAGCATCTCAGAACTCGCTATTTCTCTCTTCATGTTCATTCATGTTGCATCAGTTTGAACACCCACAGTATCTCTGCCATGCCTTGCCTTGCCTTTTTGTACTTTGCCACCTCATTCTGAATTCATAGGCTCACAGTCCTTCTGCCTTGCCTTGCCTTTTGGTGCAGACACAAAGCAGCCTGTCATGATTGCCAGCAATAAGCATTGAAGGGTGTGGATGAGTTATTGTATGGTACCATGCTATGTTAGTCTCACTATGTCAATTTACAACATCTAACAACAGCTTACACAGCAAAGACATTGCATGAAAGTCAGCTAAATGGCCTTGTCTCAAAGTTAATTTTTCGGGTCTGAATTGACTCTTCTTCAGGTACATTTACATGTAACGTTTGAAATTTCTCTGAATTTCTCTGAATATGATTGTGAACAGGTACAAATTTATTTTTACAAGTCGATAATTGGATGAATGAGGAATGAAGATGTGTACTGATAAGATTTTAGGAAAATTGTATCAAGAACAAGATTGGTTCTTTATTCTGACAGACATTTTTGAGAGAGTATGAAATGAATTTAAGTCTGATTTCTGAAGAAGGGTCTAGGCCCAAAACGTCAGCCTTCCTGCTCCTCTGATGCTGCTTGGCCTGCTGTATTCATCCAGCTCTACACCTTGTTATCTTAAGTTTATCTTAATTGGTTTAAATTTCATGTCAATAAAGCAAAAGAAAATTTTGCAGCCAAGCAATCTGCATCCTTGCATTCTATAGGGGTAGGGAGGAAGGTTGTGTATTGGTAGTGTCCCTCCCTCTGAGCTGGGAGGCCTGCATTCAAGTCTCACCTGCCCCAGAGATTTAATAATATCTCTGAAAAGCATGCTTAGAAATTATCTCCTTGTGTTGTAAAAACATATTGAGCACATAAGACATGATATCACGGTCACAGTTTTCACAGTTTTGTAATTTTCTTTTCACTTGGCAGACTGTTAACACATTTCAAACTTTTGTTCAACTGTTTTAAGGTTAAAAATTATCAAAACATCATAAAAGAAAATTCATTAATGTCATATTGACTCACCTCTCACTTAGGGGTATGTATTATATGTAATCTTGTACTTTACGTGACGCACACAAATGTTTTGTTGCAATACATTCTATTTTTGGCTTTGTTAACAGATTACCAATAAATCATACACTCAATTTGTCAACTGGAAGTGATTTGGTGAATCCAAATTTATCTAATAGAATGAATAGGAAGCAAGTTGATAACCTAGAATAATGTTGAATAGGATTCAGTATAAAAGTGTTTGATTCAGCAAGCCTGAGATTTACCACATTAGAATTTCATACAGTACAATTTGTACATTTGACTCCAATGCTTTGGGACTAAACGGAATTTAATAATATTGGAATTATGCACAATAGAAGCAAATTTAATTTGGTACATTCAAATTTTCTATAAATGGGATAAGGAGGAATCATAACCTTTAGTTTTATACAATAGTGCATTGAGATTTGATATTATGAAATTAAGAATATTATGAGTAAATTGGTTTTAATACATTAATTTTATATAATGGGAAGAGATGAGTTTAGGTACATTACATAATTAAGTGAAAAGCAGAAAATACAGGTGTTTGTTGCAATGAAAATTAACTTATATTTTCTTCACATAAAAATGTTCTGCATTCTGCAGGATAGTATGCACTTGAACAGCACCATTGCATTCTCAAAAACAACGCATGTTGGATTATTTAATAGGATCTCTTTTATTACAGGTTTTGCGTCAGTCACATGGAGGGTCATTTATTTTTCCATTTTTTATGTGCTGATTGCTTTGAGCTTTTGTATGTTACATTTACAGACTCATCCAAATGTATTTCTTCAAAGAACTAAAGTAGTTAAAATTAGAAAAGATTGCAATGATGGTTATGAAAAATGATGGACTTGGGTATGAGGAGAGTTTGGAAAAGAGAAAGCAGTTCTTTCTTAGAATAAAGAAGATTAAGAAGTGACTAATGAAGGTTTCCAGATGATGGACCGTTTTGATATAGCAAATAGAGAAAATGATTCCCTCAGGCAACGGTCTTGTCTTCAGGATAGTGGAGTCCAAAACTAGAATGCATAGGCTTAAGGAGAGTGGGGAAAGATATAAATGGGACTAAATGGGCAACTTTTTCACACAGAGGGTGGCATGTGTATTGAGTGAGATGCCAGAGGAAGTGGTGGAGGCTGATACAATTACAACATTTAAAAAGCGTTGGGATGGATATATGAATAGGAAGGGTTTAGAGGGATATGGGCCAAATGCTGGCAAATGAGATTTAGATTAATTTAGGATATCTGGCCAGCATGGACATGTTGGACCGAAGGGTCTATTTCCATGCTGTACGGGTCTACGGCGCTATGCCTCTAATTGGATTACTAACTGAAGATCAAACATTCAAAATCATTAACAAACAATCTTGGGGGAAGATATTATCACACAGACTTTGTAGAGACATGGAATTTTACCTGAAAAGGCAGTGGGAACTGACGATACTAAATAATGTCAAAAGGGAGTGTAAATATAGCTGAGGATGAGGATTTCAGAGTTACAGGCAAAAAGCAACGATATGGGTCTAAATGCAAATGCTGTGTCAAGGAGCAAGTACAGGTATAACATGCTGAAGGTCATCCTTCTGCATTGTACATTTCCCTGTTTCTGAAGCATTAAGGTAATATTAGAAGATCTCTGCTAGAGCTTCTTTGAAATGAATGCTCTGTTTTTACCCAATATAAGAATTGAATGGATATTTGACATTCTAAGAATGCTCATTCCATCAATATTAAACTGATACAATGGGCTGAATTTTTCCCCTTTAGAGCTGAAGTGTGATGGTGATTGGGCTTCATGGCGTTCGGTTCACCATAACAGGCCAATTTCAAATTATTTGTTTCACAATCCAGCTGCTGGACTCATTTACTAAGGAATGGTGTAACTAAGCAGACAGGAATGTTCACCTCTGAAGGGACTTCCTAGCTTACCCCCTCCTGGCAGCACAGCTGCACACCACTTCACATGTCACAGACCAGGAACTGGTCCTAGTACTCAACCCTGAAAATGTCTCAGAGGAAAGCCAAGTTGGCTCCTCCTTCCAAGATAGAGATATGGAGGTGCTGGGGAATGGGGTGAAGACAAGGGTAATTTTTTTTCACTTTTTTACCTGCTGACCATCAAAGCGGGACACACCAACAGACCCAGCCAACCTGGACAGAAATTACAGCATATGTCAGGGCAGTCAAGGGATGCCTAATAATGCCACAAGAAGTCAATGATCCTCTCTGCTCTACAAGAGTAAGTTCCACCATCTTTGCTCTTCTGCTTCATACTCACAGGCCACTACTCACTCTAATACCTCCAACCAAGATTTGTGGGCTACAGCTCTCAGTAATGATTGTATCAAGTAGACTCAAGGACTCACACTCAACTCATCGTCCCAAAGTACTAACCTTTCCTGTTTTCTGCACTTCCTACTCACTCCCTGGGAGCACCACATTGCATCTCCTGCTTATGAATTATTTTCTTGTGTGGTTTTATATCTCATCCAAGAGTTTGGTTTCAAGACAAGTTATTTGAGGAGAAGGCAATGCCAGTACTGTTTTCAGGTTTATCCTTCTTTATACTGCTTTTTATTACCCAGTAAGACTAAATGCATGCTATTCAATCATATACTAGGCTCGAATCTTACTGTTACATTATTGAAGTGCTATTCCATGAACTCTGCTGCTTAATTATTGTACACCATGATTCTCTGCACATATTTGGAACATTCACATTGTGGACTCTGCATTGCTGTCTTACTTTCCATGTGCTCTATCTCTTAATTCCACCCACACTATGCTATTCATGCCCAGTGAGGTCCATGACATCATCACCAGGTTGATCCAGTGTCCTAAATCATTATACAAGACAAATGATCGCTAACTGCTCTTGCATCCACTTCCATCACATTCGATTCATTCCTTTATCTCATTGCAGGAAAAATTGGCCGACCTTCAGGACTGATGTTTCAACAGTAGACTGCCAAACTTATCTGTAATACTTGGATTGTCTGCACTTGACCTGCAGGATTCACCTTAAGAACTTATTGTAGTGTAATGATCGAGCCCATTGATTGACTGTGGTGCTGACCAACTGCAGAACTCCTTCAACCCATTAAGGAATTTTCCACTTTGACTTTCACGCATCATCATTTAGTAGAAACACTTGCAGTGTGTTTGTCACATAAACTGCTGGAATAAGATGCAGCTCTGACATGATGGCATCATACAGTGACGTGCTCATTCCTGTCCAACCAATGGACTGGCCATTCAGTGCTCCCCACCATCACTAGCTGCCTGCATTTCCTCTGTGCTACAAAGCAAGGTCAACCCACCGAGGTTAGCAGCCTATATTTCAATGTTAACATCAGTGAGCACCAAAAAAGCAATGTGGAGTAAATAGAAGCTGGCAAACTCCAGGTAAGCAGTAACATGAGTGAGCACTAAGAAAGCAAGTTTAGCAGCCATAAGGTGAGTGTGGTGACATCAGTGCAAAAGCATTCTGTGCAATAAACATAAGAACATAGGAACTAGGAGCAGGAGTAGGCCATCTGGCCTCTCGAGACTGCCCCACCATTCGATAAGATCATGGCTGATCTTTTTGAGACTCAGCTCCATTTACCCGCCCGCACACCATAACCTTTAATTCCTTTACCGTTCAATAATTTATCTAACCTTGCCTTAATATCATTCAGCGAGGTAGCTTCAACCGCTTCATTGGGCAGGGAAGACAATGCAAGACTGTCCCAGCTCAC
This sequence comes from Ginglymostoma cirratum, assembly GCA_024137785.1. Lineage (NCBI taxonomy): Eukaryota > Metazoa > Chordata > Chondrichthyes > Orectolobiformes > Ginglymostomatidae > Ginglymostoma > Ginglymostoma cirratum. Next base: position 607,793 of record JAHRHZ010000082.1, read on the forward strand.
AAAGTGACCTGACAGAAGCATGCAAGTCTTGGGTGTCCTTCAGCTCCACAACAAGGTGTTGAGACTTGAAATGGTACCTGAGTTTGTCTGCGAGCAGGCATGATGATGTGGTGAGACTGGTTGTCTGCCAACATTGATTTTCTATAATGAAGGGTCAAGGTGCTCTGTGCCATGGAACATGAAGGAGAGTAAGTCCTGAAGAAACAGTTGAATGATTGTCAGGACAGGCATTCATGAGCTCTAGATGCCAGGAAACCACTCTGTTTTACCCATCAGGAACTGGTACCATTCGGTTTCTCCATGGAGAAGATTATTGGAAGTAGGATGTAAACATGGTACGCTAGGCATTAATGAGATACAAATGTTTGGAAATAAGGCTGTTACCACGCAACAGTGAGATTCTGAAGTAGCTGTTTAAAGCTTGAGGAGAGGATCAGGAACATTTTTCTTAATGTTGAGAATCTGATTTTTTTTTCATTTTCACCCTGTTTTGTGACCATACTTGCCATTTTTCTCATCACACCAAGGAGGGGACAATTTACTAGATATGTAAACAACTCAAAGGGAATGAAGGACAGTGCTATCCAGAACACAGGCTTGATCTCAAACCTGTTTAACAGCTGTTCAAGTTGTTCAAAGCTCCATATTGATAAACCTAAGAACATCTCCTGATGACTGAATGCTTCATTGGAACAATACTAATAATATCTGCTGAAGTACAAATTTTGCAATTATGAAGGAACTATAGCTTTGGACCCCCTTAAAGAACATAAAAAGAGACATTTGAAAAAATTCTTTTAAAAATACTTTCCTTTTATACACTAGAATATAAAAATTTATTCTATGGAGTTTAGTTTTCTTTCAGATCTTCTGTTGATTTAGCTAGTCTATGAACATTAGGAATACCTTTGAACAACTGACTAACTAGATCACTGTATTTGATTTAATCACCTACTAAATATTCCACCTTTCTGCAGTGGTACAAATTTCTGTTTTCACTTTTTTTGATTTTTACAAAATGAAGACATGATCTAAAATGGAATATCAAGCTCATAGACTGGAAATTTTGTCAGCCAGATGCTGAATAAAAAGATGTAATGCACAGTCAAGCAGAACTCAATTCTCCCAAGCATTTTGCAATTAAAGATCTGTCTAAACTCAACTAAGTCATTTCTGCAACATAAACACAGCACAAAAGAGGCAGAAATGTATTATTTTCCTTATGATTATAAATTATATTGTCCACATTATTTTGCCCACTTCATATATATTTGGAAAGCTTTCTACAAAAAGTATAAACAAAACAATTTATTGACTGCTCAACCGCAACCCTGACCAAAAAGTTGATAAATGACTCATTGGGGTGCAGTTTTACAGCAACTTACTCTCAAATTGATTTTCTGTTGGACACAAATTGTGAGAATTTTGAAATATATTCTGAGTTAAACAATTAAAGTTACTTGAGAAAAATCACTACCTAATCATTAACCAGTCAGGATTCGAAATTAGAGCGGAAAGTTGAATTTGGATATGACTTTAAAACAGATACAATATATTAGCTATATAGCACAAACATACAACTGTGACAAGTAGCAACTATTGATCCAGATCATAGCTTCTTCTTCTGTTTTCTCCTCAGGGCTCAGCCTTCTCAATTTCTATGACCCCCCCGCAGGAAGGTTTGGCTGGAGTCTTCTTTGAGACTGCTTAAAAACAATCGACTCCTTTACTTTCTTACTCTGTATGTAATTTCGGGGGCATAGATGCGTGGACAAGGCTATTTTGTTCTATAAAGATTTGCTTTATTTCAAATCACCCTAATCAGTACCAAGTTCTTCGTATAAACTTTGGATTAAACACTCCAACCTTTGATAACAATCGTTGACTATTACCTCTGCATGTATAGTATGGTCATATTCACAGCCATCATTGTCAAGATGAGACAGAAAACCAAGGCACTTGCCTTTGTGGATAAAATTTATTAACTATTCAGTCTCATTGCTCTTCCACCTGTTCCAAGTGCTTCCTATATCTATGTGCTTAGACAATGAATAACCACCATCCTTGTTGAAAACCTTAAATAAAGATCTTGACAAATTCAACAATGTGATTTACCAGATATTAGTAATGGTCATCTTACTTCATGTTATCCTTATCACTTCTTCAGTTGTTTTTTTTCCCAAACAAGTTGCATCCACCCATAAATTTGCAGTGCCAGTTTGACTGTCTGTATGTCCTGAACCAACATTCACAAAGGCCATTGGTGCAATTGTTCATACTGCTTATCCAGTTGTGAGTGAGACGTTTGTTCACTGTAGGTATTATATGTATTTCAGCAGGAAAGATGAAATGTAAAGTCTACTACAGCTTCATGCCACTTGGTATCACTTCCAACCATAGCTTTTAATTCAACTAGCTAACATTATCTGAAAATAATGACTTTTTGGCCTGGTTTCCATGGGAATGAAACCTTCAGCAATTTCCAGTAAAATTAAATTGAAACACTGACCCATCTCTTTACTTATTTCAGGCTAATTTTAGAAATATGTAGGTTTTAGACATATTGCTCATTTGTAATAGAACTCATAAACGGCAACCTTCCAGTTTGCTGCATGCCTGTGAATGTGTGCCATTTGCCAAATTACCAATTCAAAAGAGTATCTATTATTCATATATAAGCCTATGCAGGGAGTATCTGTAGACTAATTGACAACACAAGTAATCACCACCAGACCTGTTCCTATCCTTGCCTGTTTTCTATATACACAATCATGTTGCTAAGGGTTCTGAATTAACTCAGCAGAGGTCTAAGATAGACCTCTCCTGATCTGAAATGTTCAGTTACTTCCCACTTACCGAGCTGTTGTAAGGAAAAAGCTTAATTTTATGAAGCTAATTTGTTAACCTTGTGGAGGATCAAGATATGTGCTTTAGATTCTATTAAGTGGGAGAAGCAACACCTGGATATTGAAAAATAAGCCAGCAGCTAAATATTACACATAACTCTCTTAACGAGTCATTTATCAACTTTTTGGTCAGGGTGGCGGTTGAGCAGTCAATAAATTGTTTTGTTTGTACCTTTAGTAGAAAGCTTTTCAAATTACATGCCCAATGAGTCAAGAAATTCAGGATTTTTTGCCTTTCATGTTACATGATATGTTTCTGATAAAGGCTTAAAGAAATCCAATTGCTACCCACTTCTAAAGGCATCTATTTTATTTTTAAGAAGAGACTATAATTGGGAATTGATTAATTTTGAATGCCTCCTCCAAGAGTATCTTTCAATAAAATATTGCCACTATTTTTTCAGCTTTCCCAATTGAATAGGTTGGTATTCAGTATATACCCAGAGCTAAAACTCTTAAAAAATTAATGCATTAAATGTGCAGCCTAATACATTATGAGTACATTGGTTCTGATGAGGATAGCTAGGTAAAAGAGATGGAATTGAAAATTCTTTTGCAACCTTTGCCAAGAATTATCAGCAATGGTTTCAAACACTTCTTTCACTTGAAAGTTACCGCACCTTTCCAGAAGTTCATGGTATTTGAGATTTCTGCTCATTTTCATGAAGTGTTTCAAAATAAATTTGAATGCCAATTAGAAAGTGATGTACAACTCAGGGAACTCCCAGACAAGCTGCCTGGTCCACCTCAACCATTTCCCTCGCTGCCTGTATTTTCCTCATCTGTGGGTAGAACCACATCCAGAAATTAAAGGTGGGGAGAGGAGAAAGAACAGATAATCTGCTGTAGAATTTTCAGCCAAAATGTGTTTGAATTACACTAGGCAGAAAATTTGCTCTTAATTTTGATAACTTATGTTGAAACTTAAGTATGAATTTGGTTAAGTTTCATGGAGTGTTCCTTTCCATCAGGTCCAGTGATTTAATCACACTGTCATCCCAAATTCACCTCAGTAACTACCTACTCCACCTCTGTAGTACGCCCTCTTGTAGTGCAAGCCTAAATCTCCCCCTGAGCATAGCCAGAAGAATTCCCGGGATGGACTAGTATCCCTTGTCTTGACACCATCTTTAAAAGGCCATTGTACAACTAGACAAGGATTGGCAGTCTGGAGCTGCCGTGCACATTTTGTGACATGCGCCCTGGAGCATGGCAGATACATGGCATTTGGCACCTCTCTTTGTGGACAGACAGCTTGAGGTCCTGTGGATGGGTTGGTGCCGAGGAAAGATTTACTCTTTCCATAGAACTGGCAGAGCAGTCCCCAATTCCAGACCTTGCCATGCCACTCCGAGGTTTCCACCTAGGTCAATGCAGTCTCAGCCATCTGTAAGACTACTCAGCAATGTAGGATAAAGGACCATGGCCTTCTCCACTCTGCCTGAGTAAGCCCCACCACCTTCTCTCTGCTAGATCACACTCAATCTTTCTCTGCTGCTGCACCCACCTCATGCCAAGGCTCATGCTCTACCACTCTCATTATCGCTTGCAACATCTTCCCTCAGTTGCTCTCAATTGCTTGTCTCCTTGCCCCCAAAACCCCCACAATGCTGACCCTGCATGTCCTCTTCACTGCCTACTCACTCACTCAGCACACCTCATTAGCCTTCCTCTACCTGCACCAAGATTGTATGCCCCAGTTTCATCTCCATTAATACATCCCTTTCCCTCAGTTCAGGAGAAAGCAATAAGATAGGGCTGAAAGAGTCAACACATTGATAGATTGCCTGGCATTAGGCTACTCACCCCTTATGAGAAGAACCTGACCCTGACCGCACCAAGTGGACAACTGACAATGTCCAAATCCCCACAGAGGTTACCCTTGACATACTGTGCCAGGAGCTCGTGGGTAAGGGCTATCTCCCTTCTCTTGACAAAGGACTGTTTACCAACCATTGACAAGCTTTGTGTCTGCGTTTAACAGCACAGCAACTGTTTCCTCCAAGTGGATGTTATCTTCTATTGCTTTGTGGCGCAGCATGTTAACCCTGCCACTTGGAAACTAATTATTAAATATTCCTTCCATTGGTTGAGTATAGAGCAAAAGGGAGACAGGATGCCAAAAGCTTTCACCTTGGTACTCCCTCAGGATAATCACATGAATGCTGGATTGCAGATGATCGCAGCACTTTATACTACAGGAAAGAGGAATGCAGATTGGTTTTTGATTGCGCTCTCCTTTAATGCTTGTTAGAAGGGCCATGTATTCAACACAGGGACCCAGCCTCGGTAAAGAAAAGGAATAGAATCGCTACAGTACAGAAGGCCAGTTAACTCATCATGACCCTGTGCTGGCCTCCATGAATATTTGGAAAATGTAGAAAAACCCATCCCCCTATAACCCACACACCCCTGAACACTATGGGCAATTTAGCATGGCCAATCCACCTAGCTTGCTCATCTTTGGACTGTGGGAGGAAACTGGAGCACCCGGAGGAAACCTACGCAGACATGGGGAGAATGTGCAAACTCTACACAGACAGTCACCCGAGGCTGGAAT